>VYZX01030578.1:31590-98700 GCA_013401335.1 Brachypteracias leptosomus
AGAGATGTCAGCCCTCAAGGATAGCTAGCATCTGACCACAGGGTTACTGGTCTCTGTCTGCTAGGAATGCAAGAAGGCAAAGTTAATTGAATCCTTCGCCTCTCTGTGCATGAACAGCCATGATTTAGGTACGAATCTGAAACTTTAGCTATAAATCATAAAACTTTGCTGAAAAACCCAAATTGCAATACTTTCTTGTGCAGAAAATCAGTTATCTGCCACCGTATTATATTATTTTATTAAAACCTAATTTACTTATCTTCATCCTGCATTAGACAAGTCAGGTAATATTTTATGTAAATTTGTGTATTACAAGAATCTGCAAACTCACAAGTGGAATTCAGACATGCACAGCAAACATCAGAAAACCAACACTTGCTAGGTTCTCAGGGACCTATTATAAAATAAATAATACTCTGTGGCTGCAAAAACATCAGTGATGCTTGTGTTCCCAGGACTGAGTACCTTCTACAAATAGGCATCCTGTAATTAAGTCGTATTAATTGAATTAAGGAAACACCTGTAGAACTCTGCTGAGGTTACATCCCTGTTGTACCAGTTGCTGTGGTAAGAGACCTGAGTACCTGGAAACAGCTCAAATCAAAAAGTCAAGGAAGGAAGGGGGAGTAAGAAAGGACACACTATTATCTTTGTGTGATGATAAAGAAGTCACACCTGGAGAGTCTCCATTCTCTGTCCAAACTTGCACTGCGGGCCTGGAGCCAAGGGAAGAAACCAGAGCAACCAACTGAGCTCTGAACCATACTCACTCTTCCTTGAATGAGTGTGACTGCTTGCAGGACAGCATCAATCACAAGTCTGGGAACAGTTGCTGAAATAATCTGGTGGGTTTAAAACCACTTTAAATAAAAGTGATATGAATAGCTCTAGAAGAAGGCAGTGACACCAGAGTGTACTAATCTGCTCCCTCTTGTAGAACAGGGCATTCATTATTACTCATTCTTAAGGACATTAGTCAGCAATAACTTATTATTTGATTGAGAGACCAATTTTCTCTCCTTCACTCCTAAGGAGAGCAAGTCTATTTTAAATTGAAAATTACACACTCATTTTTGGTAATTCAATTAATAGATCATCTGTGAAATGTTACACTAATATATTTTACTTACATAAATAAGTCTACTTTTGTATTTACCCAAACTCATGATTACTCAGAAATTGTCTGAAGTTTTCAGGATTGGCTTTGGAAAAGTAGCTTAAATGAGAGATACTGTTACATTAAGTCTCACGCAGGGAACACCAATATATCCTTCAAAATCCAGGACTAAAGCTATTGTTGGTAACTGGCTCAGCACAACCTCAGTTAGACTTTCATATATTTTACTTGTGTCCGGGAGGGGAATAAGACCATTGAGGATTCAGGCATATATTGTATTCATCAATTTTGTAAAGGACCAGTGGTTTCTCACCTGCTGTGTAATAGTGTCCCAGGGCCCCTCCAGCAGACGAGCCTGGTAGCATGCATGAACACTTTTCCATATTTCATCCAGAGTTAAAGGTCTTCCATCTGTAAGGGGGGGGAAACAACCACCCAAAGTCAAAGCTCTTGAGTGTGTTATATCTTAAATACAGAATAGCAAAAGTAAATCTGAAAATAGTGATTATATGGATGCAGATGAAAAAAATAACAGCAAAATGGGACCAAGACCTTTCTGGCCCCGTAATTCCAAATCAGTGTTGCTCAAATCCTGACTGAAGCTGCATATAAAACTAAATTCCCTGTTCAGTCTTTCTTCTCTGTCACCAGAGAGTAACAATTGTAAGATGTGAAGTTAAATTAATTTTGTAAAACAATGCTTGGAAAAGATAAATATAAAACCATAAAAAAGTATCATGAACAGTTATCTCATGTAAATACATGCCATTCATAGTGAGAGAGTGGAAAAAATCTAGGGACAAAATTCTGCAAACAAAAGTTTACTGCATTTTGACAACTTAAATGCCCAAAATTTTTTCTTGAGCTTTATTTATATAGCATTATGGCACCACATTTTCAGTTGAGATATTAGAATTATGCCAAGATATTAGTGTCAACCAATTAGAAAAAAAAGCATGTCAGTTTTTCCTGAATATTTGTTTTTGGCAAAGAGCAATATAACATTTTTGTATAGTTTCAATAAGTAGCTCCATCTTGGCATTTATTAGGTGTCAGAAACCATTATCCTGTGATAAGTAGTTTTATTCTACTGACATTTTCATGTCTGTAAAATGAACAAGATTTATTCACCCAATTAACATTTGAATGCCATGTTTAGATATAAGTTAAAACCAGCTGCCTACAGCCTCTGTTTTGTCTTGTTTTCTGCACATATTTATATAACCGCTCCACGTTCTGAACTTAAATAAGCACCACACAGAAGAAGCATGTGGCAAACAAGGAATCTGAGGGGGCAAGAGGATGCTATCTAGCTATACTATGCCACCCTCATGAACACGAGCCTTGTTAGACCACCATGAGCTCTGTCTTACGACAGCAGATACCAGAGCTGTGCTGGAGATGGTCTAACATCTACTGAGAAATTTGCTGCAAGAGCCTAAGTTAACTTTAGAAGGATGTATTTATGCTCAGATCATCTGTGTGTGGGTAACATGAGATGCATACTTGGAATTTTCTGCTTTCTATTCAAACTGTGAAGAGAATCCAGAGAAAGTCCACGTGTAACATCTAGAACAACATATACTCAAAGTGCAAAATTTGATTTGCCACTCTAGATTCTGTTCTGTACACCCTTCTCTGTGAATTTTTACAGTAACACTTGAGCAAATTCAGATCATACAGGGAGAATGGATCACTCTGACTAACCATTAATCTCATTTACAGAAACGATCAAATACTATTGAAGCATTAGTCATGTTATAGCTAAAATTGAGTTTTGTCTTTACCTCATGGATTTTACTACTTCACGTATGAGAAGCAGTATATCTTTCATCATATTTCAGTACAGAATTATTTTCATTTCAGAGAAAAATACAGATACATCCAAAATGAAGTTTCACTTCACATCAGAGTGAGATCACAGACAGTTAATAGTTAATACACAGTAATTGCAATGTTTCACATAAGAACAAAAAAATGGATCTGGGCATTCTGATTATCCACTTATACATTGAAATATGCTTGTATTTAGATTTCCCTAGATTTTTAATTTTCTGCACTATTTTAATATATTTCACTAAGCTTTAAAAAAGTTTGAATTGTTTTTTAAACTGAGTAAGCTTTCCATGCTCCCAATTACTGTGCTTATGTAAATTCTTATTTAACTGACTAGCTCAGTTTTTCTAGAAGATGGGAGGCCAGATGTAGCTGAAAAGCATAAGTTATCAATACTGAAAATGGACGTGAGGTTCAGATACACAGCTGAGAATGGCAAAACCCTTTCAAAAGAAGAGGAGGTGGATGGGCAGTTTCCCCATCCTCTTTTGTGGGATGAAGACCTGAAAGTCTGGCATTTTCTCTCTCAGTTAAAAAAAACAACCAAACAAACCACAAAAAACCCCCTCAACTACACCAAGATCTTTAAATGACTGATAAAAGGACTGTTTGTTAGAAAGCACCTGAGGAAGAAGAAGAGCTTGGAGTTTTTGTGGTCTGATTGGGTTTTGATCCTGTTTCAGTGTTCAGAAGGCAAGTGTGAATGATAAAACCATCTCAGGTAATCTGGCTAGAGGTGTGCTTTATATTTTAAAACTTCACGTTTGTGTGAATTTGATCACCTGCTTAGGATAATGTAAGTGAATCCATTTTATTTGCAAGCTCCCAGATTTGCACAAAACACACATCTGTATTCTTCAGGCGCTTTTAGAACCCTCTTTCCAGGGCTGCCAGCATTCACATGTTTAGCAGCTCTGTTACACATTCTTGCAACCCACTGAGACCTCAAATATCCAGCTGGGCTGACAGAGCAGTCTGTAATTGTTGCTGCTAGCAACAAGGGGCCACTGTGGCACCTGCTGAGCCAAGCAGCTTCTCTGCTTCTTGTCTCATTCTTTCCTGTGATGGAGCTGAACTCGAAAAGTTCAACCACAAAAAGAAGGCAACAGCAGCATCAGGCCAGGAGATGTGGCTGGAGAGGAAGGTAGAGGCTTCAGATTCACCCACCCATAACGGCACAGCTGCTGAGGTGCTTGCAGCTTGTCCCAAGTCTTATCCCAACTGGAATTGGGAAGAGGTGAGCAGACAGAAGTGAAAGTTTGTGGTCATATGTACATTTTGTAAAATTCAGCTCCTTAAATAACTACAGAGAGTGAAAGGAAACGTACACAACACAGCAACAGCTGCCTGTGGGTCATGCCTACTTATTGTACCTTTGTCTGAAGCTCCACGCCCATAATGCCACAAATCTGGCACACAACACTTCACCAGCTCATCAGCACTAACCCAGGCTATGAGAAACACAGACACTCACACTGTGAACTTGACATCTGCCCAGCAAGAAAGGCCAAAAGAGCCTGAAGTAACCAATTAAGATTTTTGTTAAGAGAAAGCAGTTAAAGGATAGGAGTCAAGAACTCCTAAGTAGGGGTTCTCCCTCTGCTGTTAATTAACTATGGGCTCAAATCAACCAGTTCATCTGCCTTCACAGCCAGGCAAGAACAACAGCAGCCTTTCTATTACCAACTCAGAGTTTTATTATTTAAGCTGTCTAGACTATAACAAACTTTACTAAGAAAAGCTTCCTGATGGTCCACTTGGGGTTAACTCTCTGATTTACGTCACCACAAGTAAGAAATAGTTAAAAAGCAGATGGCTGAGTGCCCTCTCACAGCAGCAAGGTGCAGCACCAAGACTACACACAAATTCCAGCCCCCAGCTGACTTGGCACCTTGATTTCTGCAGAGAGCAGCAATTCTTTGGGCATACAGATTTCATGTACATCTTCAGAGAAAATTTCCAGGCTTCCCATGTTGCTCTATTCTGCTTTCTTGATGCTTACTGAGGGATTTCAATAATTCCTTAGATTTCAAATCAAAGGGTATTTGGGTGAAATGGTGCACACATTGTTTTGAGGCTTCACTCTGGCATACTTTCCCAACACTCTTAAAAAAACACTGCTACAAAAGGAAAACAAAAAACCACCTTTACAGCTTAGGAAAGGATCTGATTATACAAATTATTCACTTTTATATGTCCAAAGCCACAATAAAAACAGTTTATATGGGACATGGTCTTATAGGGAGCTGTCTTTCTGAGAAAGGACAGAGTGGTTGCAAGCTTTTGAGTTTAAGGAGCAAGTCTGTATTCTGGAAAGTGCCCCAGCAGGCCCAGTATGGTTATGAACACAGAAAGTCATGCCTGCAGGGCTGGAGGAAGTTACAGTATGTTACAAACTCGCTCTCTCTAACCACTGATTGGCACATTTTTTATTGGCAGGGATCTATTTGTCAGAGAGCTAAATGCATTTTGAGCAGATCAACTCGAAAATCTTATTCCTTCTCTCTTTTCTAGAGGACTCAGGCTGCAGCCCTTAGTGACTCCCACTAGTTCTGCTCTTTCTTTTCAGTCCCTTGCCATCTTTCATGATTCTTCCTCTACCTTTGTAGGAACAGTATGAATAGCAAGTATGAAGACATTATTAACATGGAGGGTGATTCCTGAATGACGCCTGTGTCCACTTGTGATTGTGCTGCTGCTACCTCACAGTTGGTGCAAGAGATTTTTGAATATATGCCTTCAGATGTTGGCAGTTCAGGAAAAGACCAAAGTTCCTTGAGACTAAGAAAAGGGGAGAATACTCTGCTGATTAAAGAAAGCTTACTGGACCCAGCCCAGCCCATCTGGCTGATGCCAGCATTGAAGGGGAAGGCTAATTGCCTATACCATCTGTCTCTAAGAGGGCTAATTGGTGACATCAGATATCAGCAGGGGTTCATGCATTTCTTCAGCTACCTATTTGGTAATCTCTGAAGTCAGAGAAAGAAAGAGGGGCTCCCGTTTCTGAAAGGCATGACATGGGGAAGACTGATTTTGGAGAAATGACACCTAGCTCTCTGAGGCTTTGAGATATTGAAGACCACTGCCTTGAGCTCCTGACACAGACTGCAACTTCAGCAGGTCTGAGTTTAGGAAAATATGTCACGTGGGAACTATCACAAGGTAGTGACAAACGTTTCTTACACGTGTATATATGTAGCCTAAAAATATCTTCTTGTATCCTATAATGTTCCCAAACATCTTTCCAGACAGTCACCACACTTAATCATTATTTTCAGCTGAAGTATTTGTCCTTGCACAGAACAAGATCTTCCCTGTGCATCTATCCCCAGAGACCACCCAGAATTTTAGATGTCTCTCAAAACGTTTTAGTTCTGTTGCAATTAAAATTTCAAACACTTACTTTGTACTACCCTACATATCAAACTTTGTCTCACCAAAAAAAGAGGTCTAAAGATGAGTTCCAGAAAATAAGTTATTTCATATCTTTTCATTGGCTGGAAAGATGCCTGGCAGAAAAGGATCTGGGGGTGCTGGTGGACAGACGACTGAAGATGAGGCAGCAGTGTGCCCAGGTGGCCAAGAAGGCCAACAGCATCCTGGCCTATATCAGAAATGGTGTGACCAGCAGGAGTAGGGAGGTGATTTCACCCCTGTACTTGGCTCTGGTGAGGCCACAGCTTGAGCACTGGGTCCAGCACCTGAGGGAAGAGAAGGCTGAGTGGAGACCTTATTGCTCTCTACAACTACTTGAAAGGAGGTTGTAGGTGTTGGTCTCTTCCCCCAAGTAACTTGCAATAGGAGAAGAGGAAACGGCCTCAAGTTGCACCAGGGGAGGTTTAGATTGGATATTAGGAAGAAGTTCTTTACTGAAAGAGTGGTCAGGCACTTGAACAGGCTGCCCAGGGAAGTGGTGGAGTTGCCATCCCTGGAGGTGTTCAAAAAACATGTAGACGGAGCACTTCAGGTCTAGACCATGGTCTAGAGGTCATGGTAGTGTTGGGTTGATGGTTGGACTTGATGATCTTAGAAATCTTTTCCAACCCTAAGGATTCAATGATTCTGTGATCTGATTTAGACAGCAGCAAGGATAAGGATACAATGCAACTTTTTCTCTTCTGCAAGAACTGGCCTGTAATGTCTGAGCACAACTGCCAGCAGAGAGAAGTGAAAACTGGATGTCCTCACTGCCACAAGCTCCTGAAGATGCCAACAACACCGAAGATGACAGGAAAATCTCCCCAGTAACTCCACTGGAAGCCTTTTTCCTAGAAGGGACTGCAAGATACCAAGTCAATGAAACTTAGACTCACATATGATGGGAGAAAGGCTGGATTTAATAGTTCTAGAAGGTTTTGTAAAGAGGCTATTTGGAGGAGTACAGATTTGGACAGGATGGTATCAGCTGCTATTGTAGCATACAAGGTGAGGAAGTGAACATTACAAAACAAGTAAAGCTTCTTGGGTCGAACAGAAGAATTATTATTTCCCAGGCAGGCCTCAAGGTGTAATGGCCACCTAACATACTGCTCGAGAGGAAGCAGAGTTCCGAATTCCAACTCTGCTCTGCTGATGGGCAAGACAAGATGGGGCAGGGCTGTGGAAGCACTGGAAGGATTATAGCTTAACTTCATCTCCTGCAAGAAGCTCTAATTAACACGAGGATCGGCACGGACAGAATTCAAGGAAAACCATGAACAACTCACGAGAAACTTGTGAGGAACCAATTTTGTAATTTAATCTAGAAGTAATGGTAGGAATTTAGACTGGGAAACTGACGTAGGTCTCAGAAGATTCTTCCGTGATTATTTCAGATGAGGAATGTAGTGAACATTACTAGTTGTCTGAGAAACAAGGTGAGGATCCTATCACATGAAGACTATTACCTCAAAGGAAAAAAATCTCTGGGCATTACCCAGAGTTTTCCTCAAACCAGGTTCGGGACAAGACAAATGATACTTTGCTCAGATATCTCAAGTGGTTGTGAGTGACTGTCATCTGCACATTCCTGAAAACCCCGTGCTGGGACCTTCAGACAGCATGGCATAGGCAGACAAATAACTTGCAAGGATGACAGAACTTTTCATTTTCAAAAGTAAGATATTCATAGTGAGAGAATACTAGCTGAGAACATTATAGGAAAAGCACTTACTGCCAGCATGCTGTATCCTCTCTTCAAGAGCCAGAGAATGTTAAATGTTAGAAGAGAATGTTAAATGCTAAAGAGAACCCAGGTGACTTGAGGAATTATCTAAAAAAAGTCCTTGTTTTCCACTGTGAAAGGTTCCCAAGAAGTGTTTTAAAACATAATTGTACTTGTAGGAACAATTACAGTTTTGTACTGCAAGGGGAGCTGTTGGCACATAATACTATGATTGTGCATTAGATCATCCACTAGCTTCTGTAATATCCACTTCCAGCTAGAAGGAGTCATGTTTCAACACCTCCGATTCCCTGATGCTGACAAGCTAAACAACTTGTTTTGTCTCTGGGAGCTCTTCTCTGGTGATTAACTGCTTATGGTGAATACTAATTATATGAAAGTACAGTACAGTAGGAAGAGTGTCCTATTTCCTCTACCTGCAGCATCTCCATCCTCTTCTGTAGAGACAGTGCACTATTAATACAGGTAAAACCAAGAAGATGACATTTTTCAGGGCCACAAATAGGTTAATCTGTCTCTTACAGCAAAACTTTCTTTATCTTCCTGTCTGCACAGTAAGTTTAAAGGCAAAACATTGCACATTTGTAAATGCATGCAATAATTCTAGAAATAAATTTGCAGCAGGATGTGTGCAAATGAGTTCTGTTGGTGGTAAAGGCAGAGCAATGTCCCCAATTCCCCACGTCCCAGATTGAAAATTTACCCCAAATTATCCGTTCCTGAAACTGCACCTCAGACTAAGATCTTTCCACCAGGGAGTCTATGAGAATTTGTTCTTCAATTTTAAATCTAAAGTGCCTTTTAAAACGCTAACACTGCAAAATTAGAAACCATTAAACAATATAAGGCAGAGAGTGATTAAATCTACCAAACACATTCAAAGCAGCTTAAGCTACTTTTTAATTAAAAAGGAAAAGATATCACTGGCAACATTCAGACATCTTTATCTAGATAAAGTTAGGAGATTATTCAAAACACAAAAGATGCTGATGCTACCATGCAGGAGGCTGTGAAGTGACTGGAAGATTTCAATCCCTCCACCCTAGGTACAGAGTCTTCGGGCAGAGAGGAGGAGAGCACAGCCAGTGCTGCAGTGTGATCACTCCATGGTTGCTGATTAAATAAGTGACACTCACAGCGGCCTTGGAGGGAGGCTCTGTGCTCCTCCTTCCTTCCTGACAGGATGGTGAGTAGCTATAGCAATTGAGTAATGGGTAACAACATGTACATATCTGGGAGGAAAGGAGATTAGTTAGTGTTTCAAAAGCCAGTTTTAATAGACAGAAAAAAACAAGGCCTTATTGGTATTATTTTAATTTTTTTAAGCAGCAAATTTAAATAGTGAACAACATATGCTTTTAAAGGTACATTTAGACCCCAGCCTTGTAGCTCCAAACACATACACAGGTCTGCTGAAGCACTAATTGTTTCCACTGATTTTGTAGCCAAATCCAAACCTGCAGCTTTAAGTTTTTGGTGTTCATTTACAGAAAAGAACAAGAAAAATGACCAGCAGTTTTAGTCAACCACAGAAAAGATGCCAGGAGACAAAGATCAGCCTCCTTCAGGCTGAGATGATATCATCTACTCCAAGATCCTGAAGCTCTGTGTCGGGGGTGTTACAAAATCTACTGGTGAACATCCTCATCTTTTATTTTCTTATTACATGTGGTCACTACTCTTTTCCTTCTATTTAATACAAAATCTGTGGGTTTAATATCTTATTGCATCTAACATTTTTATTCTTCCCTTTGTCAAACAGAAGATTGGTCTTACCTAAAAAGCATGCTCTGAAATAAAGCACAGGTACTTGGTAGCTGATGGAATACAAGACATGATACTCATAGCGAATCACTTCTTCTGCTGCACAGACCTCAGCTACTTGAGAATCATCCAAAGTCTCCTAAAAGAACAAACAGGAACACAGTAACACATCAACTTTTGTATCTGAATCAAGGGAAAAGTAATTACTACTACTGTAATAAATTCAATAAATATACAGAACAGAAATAATGGCAATCACCCCTTTTACAGCACTACTCATTTAAATTCCTGAAGGAATTTTTCAATACTAGCAAGAAAATCACAGAAGTACAAAACCTACAAAGATGTCTTACAGACTTACTTCCACCAACTGTGAACTATGTGTAAGCAGTTGCAGAACCAAGGTCTTTCTAAGTGCAGGCTGCTTTTGTAAGCAAAAGACAAAAGCTCCCTAAAATCTTTATGGCACAGTAACTGATACAATAAGGTGACTACAGCTGCACCTCTCCTCATTAACTTTAGTATAAACCATTTTAAAACTGTATCCTTAAATAATCTGGTTTTACTTGACAAAGGACAAATCTTGTACTAGTAATACTTCTAAAACTGAGATAACATTTTCCTGTAAATGTCTATTTTAGGTGTAAAGTAAGAAAGTTTACTGTAGATTTGAAATAAATCAGAAAAGACAGAATTTACTGCATTGAAATATACTCCCATTACAGCATAAATTTCCTTACATTTAAAATTAACATTCAAATGGTGCTTGAACCATCCAGTTGTTTTGACTTTCCTAAAAATTGTCGATACTCAACATCTCTGAAAATGGAACCATTAAATTAATAACACCATTAAGATTAAATGTTAGAACCAACTTTCCAAGAAGACACTGTGGGTGTGGACTTGTTCAGTTTTCAAATCCCTAAATTTACATGCATGAACTAAGCAAACCATAATACCCCCCAGGTTGGGTGTGCATTTCACAACTTGACTATTGCCAAGCAACTGTGAATATTGGCTTACTGACTCTGTCCAAGCAAAATAAAAAAGACTGAACAGAAAAGAAGACCCAGCATCTTTTGACCACTATGCTCGTTTAACATGAAAGAAATGTAAAGCTATTTCGCATTTTTATTTCACATCCTTAATTCAGTGATTAATTGATCTATGAAGAGATAGAAAAACTGATATACTGTAATAGTAACAACACAAAATACTTGGTTTTTTTTTTTGAAAGGCCAGATAAAAGTGATTTCCCCCAAATTTAGTGTACTAGACAATCAGATGCTGCTGAGACACATGGACAGAAGATCACAAATGGAAAGCCCAGACCTTGGGAAGCTACAGACCAAGGTACTGTAAATACATTTTTGGACAGTAAATTAGAAAATCATAGATGCCCACAGAACAGAAGGTTTCTGGGAAATTCTGGATGGCTGCAGGAATGGTTAATTCTAGCTTATCAGGAAACAGGTATCTAAAGCACTGAAAGGGAACGTGAAAGAAAGCACTCTCTGTGTTAACCCAGTTTTAAAAACTGAAGGGAAACTAAAGAGAACATACCAGAAGGGACAATGATGATTTCTGTATCTGACTTCATGGGCCAGGTAAAGTTAGGTATGCTATGCCCAGTCCCCATGTAAATGTGTAACAGACACATATTTTTCCTCCTCACACATGTCTTACCCTCTGATCAGGTGTGAAATATAAATTTAAATCTCTCAAGGAAAACAGAAATTCCTTCTCTATACTAAGCTGAACTTTCTTTTAAATGGATCCATTTTCAGTGTTTTAGTGAGAATAGTAAAAGAAAGAACAGCAGCAGCCTGTGGGAAAAGAAAGCAAAAAAACCCTACAGATTGGCTTTCAAGTTAGTAGGGGTGGGAAGGAGAAACAGTCCTTCTCCAGAACTGAACCTACATTAAAATTGACTGCTGCTCTACAGACACTAATGTTGCATCAGATACTATGGCCTTGCCTATTGCTTAGTCTCTAGCTTACCTGGCCCTAAAAAAACACTTCTCCTGGAAATGGCAAGACTACCTGTTCATGTATTAAAATATTATTGTTCTAGAAAAAAGCTGTATGTTTACACATACTTCCCTCTCTTGCTTTCTGTATGTAAGGGTAAAATGACTGAATACCCCCACATAAATACTGACATCTAATTTGTGGCTATTTTAGACTGAATGACAAAGAAGCCATTTTCTTTATTACCCCCACATACTTAGGAAAATAAGTTAGTTAATACTCACTCAAAAATGAAATACTCAAACCTGTTTACCCTCAGGGAAAACATGCTTTATAAAAACCCTAGTTATTATCTCAGAAAGTCATAAATTAATCCAGAAACAACTTCATCATAAGAATTCAACTTACTGAGTTAGCACAGACTTCATCTGGTAAGCAACTTCTACCTTCATTTGCTGGACTGGGAAAAGGAAAGCAAAGGAGAGACTTTCTAATTCTATTGTTCCTTGAGACAACCACTGAGAAATCCCAAGAATTCCTGCCATTACCAGACATGCATCAGACGGTGAGGTACTTTCCAAAACATCCTATTATTTCCAGAGAAAGATTAATTTACCCAGAAGTGGCCTTCCCAGAAGATACAAGTTGCTCTATAGCAGGAGAGGCAGCTGTGAAGGGAAGAAGACAGCTTTACTGCTTTACTCTTCTGGAGAGCAGATTATGTCTGGACACATTTGTTCTGCATTATCTCGGGTTTTTTTGACTGATAATTTAGGCAGTTCCTGAAAACACACATTCAGCTGAATGCAGAGCTCAAAGAAGCTCTGAAACTGACACTCTTCTGCTCTGTAACAAGATGGACTTCAGTCTACTATGAAGTTTTTACACTTAAAATAAGTTTCTGATAGTCAGATCTCTTTTCCCTGCTGTTTCTAGTGACAAGTGGGCACACTGTATTTGTGATCTGCATACAAGGGCAGATAGCTGAATCCTTCTTCGGGCTACCTCTACGTCCCTTTGCTTTCAGTAAACAGCAATTTCAAATTTTCTTACATAAAAATATAGAGCATTGATGTGTAATCCTGTACTTTACAGTCTCTGTAAGTATAACACACACAGTATTTATTCAGGGAAAGTACATTCTGGAGACCAAGAGTTTTGATGGTATCTCTCTAGCTGATGAGATGAACTTTGCTGATGACATGAATAAAATGAGTACAGTCATTTCAGGAGATCTTTGGAACATCTACAAATCCATGCATGGCTGAATAAAGCCAGAGAGCCTCAGAGAGTTTTATATCAGCCCAAAAGAAGAAATTTTTCACTCTTTAACCAACTACTGATAAAGCCATAAATATGAAATGCAAGTGTAACTTATGAAGAAAACAAACTCCACAAAATTTTATTTTTGTATATATGTCATATGATACCCTATCTTTTTTCTTTAAGTAATTGTTCTAATTTCCCTTTTTATGTGTAATGCTGTTCTGCCTCTTTTTGAGGTAATGCTGATTTTTAGTTACGGTAATAGACAATATCAAAATCAATTTTAACTGGAAGATTTTGTAACTGCTGCAAAACATTTATACACATATGCACATCACAAAACGAAATTCATAATTTTGCCTAGATCTTGTAAAGACAAACCAAAGATATCTGTGTTAAAAAGAAAAAAAATGTTAATAAAAAGGGGGATTTGACCAAGTCATAATCATTAAAACTGCTATGAAGTAATTTGATTTCTCAATTTTTTGTTTCTGCTTTGCAAATTTGCTCGCATGCCTGTCATGCTTCGAGTTAAAACTGTGAATCCAGAACTCACTGACTGTTTCCTAAACAAATTGGGAAGTTGTCATCAGGAAGCATCTGCTCCTCTATTGCTCTCACGTAAAATCATTCCCGTGCTACCATAACGGACTATTGAGCAGATGTTTAAAAGCAATGTATGTATTAGGAAAAAAAATAAGCAGCAACTACCTAATGAATTGTATTAGTTCCATCATAAATGAATTATCACTAATTTTAATTGATATAAAATTGTTCTCAATCTTTAAGTAGCCCCTAAACAAATTAAGTCAATTTGTTCCTTTGAAAACACTAAATTATTTAATAGATAAGAAAAGATGCCACATGTCATTCCAAAGGCAAAATAATGTATTTGTAATATTTTTATTCCTCCTGATGAAGAAGGAAAGTCCAAAACCCCTGGTAACATGTTAATTTGACAGCTAGTAGCCTGGTTTGATGCTCTTTAGTACTAACAGTGCTCCGCAGACTGAAGAGCAGCAGGAAGGTACGGGTTAAGGCAGGTCATCTTTGGAGGGAGGGCTCCAGAGGAAAGGGAAGGGACAGGGAAGAGACAGACTGGGTAAACTGGAAGGCGACAGTAGGACTGAACAGAAAAGGGATTTTCCTCTGCTGACACTAAACATTTCCCTCTCTCCACCTCACTGGCAGAGGCCAGCCTTCCTTGCTCAGCCCAATTTCCCTTTGCAATGAAGAAGCAGGCCCTCGTGTCTTTTTGTGGGGGGAAGCTAAAAGAAGTGGCTTAAAGAACAGCAAGCACATTTCTTCTGGATCTCGAGTCTCTGCTGCCTTTCTCCCCATTGCCATGTTCCTCATCTCTTTTCTTGCTGTCTTGACCTCTATTTCCTCCTGCTGCAGGCCAGCCTCCTGGGAAATTCTCCTGGAGGAGCATGGCAGGACCGGGCTGCAAGCAGGAAAGGGAGGAAGAGGTGACGCAGGCACAGTTACTGGTACTGCTAGTTTCATTGTTGGGGGGGAGGAGATGCAATCCAGATTAGTAAGCAAATCTGATTTCATTGCTTGGAATACATTTACACTTAATTTCATTTCAGCCTCTGAAGTTGAAAACAAATGTATCACTGTTTCTCCAGTGCAGCGTTTCTCTTTCTTCAGAGATGACTGTGAGCTACCGTGTGAAACACAAGAGCTTCAGGGAGCAGCTCCCCTCCCCATTCAACACGCTCCCTTTGGCAAAGAGGGAGATCTGAACATGAAAACTGAATGGTAGGACAGTGTTCATCAGATAGAATTAAAACAGAGCTTAATGTGGAGGGTGCGGCAGCGTGGTGAGATGGTATCTGCACTCTTTATTCTTCCCCCTGGGTGTTCTCCACATTTATTTGGACCGTGTCTCACTTTTTTTGCCTGCAGTCCCCGTGGGTCTAGTCTCTGCAGGTCATTTGCTGCTGGGTTTTGTCCCTCCTGTGCAGAGTCTCAAGTCATCCCCCACCCTTACACAGATCTCAGATCTCCAGATTTGATCCTCCCTTTCCCTTCCCTGCTGAAAACACAGCGTGGAGTCACAGTGGCCAGTGAGGTAACCCCAGCTGGAGTGGAGGGGAGTCGGACCTCATGGCAGCACCCATCTCGCACCCTCACAGCCAGCTTGGATCCTCCACGTAAGGTGGAGGATGGCAGGAGACTGCCATCTTGACTGACAGCAAGGCATGACTGACAGCTTGGCTGACTGGGTGAAGGCTGAACTGCCAGTGCACCCAGTGCAGGGACTCAAGTCTCAAAATGAAGTATTACTTTGGAATTGCATGCTGAGAAAAAAAAACCCAACAAACCAAGACTTGCAAGAACCTCAAAACCATCCTCGCACATGGGGTTTTTTTTTTAATATAGCAGAATTTCAGTTTGCATGAAGTGATTATAAGTATCTTCTATTCAATATTAAATATTCATACTATACTAAAAATTTATCATCTCTAATCAAACTTACCCCATTGTATCATGGCCTGTAAACATGCATACAAATGTGGACATCTTCCTGAATAATTTAAGTGGAAGATGAATGGTGCACAAATGTCTTTGCCACCAGTTGCAAAATGTTTATATAGATTAATAAACTGCTCTTTTATGTGATGTATATATGGGGAAACCAACAATCTCCATGTGTTTTCTGGTGCCACCATCATTGGTGAGATATGAGGCAATAGGAGGATAACAAAAGAGCTCTGAAGAATAATAAAGTTATCTTACGGATTTATTTTCTGTATGCAGCTACAAAATCTTCCCCTTTATCTTGGATTTAGCCAAGTGAAGAACCTGGCTGAATACTGCCCCTCAGTAACAGAGAAAGACCCTTAAATTATTTGGTGATGTTAATAAATGCCACGTCTAAAGAGCCTTCTTTTGGAAGATGTAGCTACCTTGAAATGGAAAAACTCAGAGCTGAGGTAACGTACACAAACAACGTATCCTACAGGCACACAGATCCCTGAAATACTTCATTTCCCAAAGGAAAATCTGACTGCTAGTCAGCACCCTGACCATGACACTGTTAGGGCACCCAGTCATCATTAGAGTGACTATTTTCCCACCAGAAATACAGGTTACTAACAAAAAGTCTTTGTCTTTTGTCACTCAAGGCATATCACAAGACCAAATTCAAGACTTCCACCCCAAAAGAACACAGCACATAAAATTGCAGTAGTCCCTCATGCATTAACAATTGCTTCTAATGGCTGGAAATTAGATTTGTCTTTTGATTGCTTTAAAGCCGCTATCACAAGTGAAAGCAAAATCTATTCAAGCAAAAGAAGCAATGGACCATGAAAACAGTACAGTTGTGAATTTTTTCTTCACATAAAGGTGGGGAATTCTTTCAAAATCACCCTTCACTCTTCCTAGCTTGTCACATATAAAACACAGATTTTGGTGGCTTCTCTCCTCCCCCAGAAAAAATGTTTTCTCCTTTTTTATGTAAGAAAAACAAGACACTGTTCTGAACAGACTGAAGCACTGAGAGACAGTATGTTAGGAAACCTCTCCTGGTGGAAACCACAGCTAACATCCAGAAAGCTAGGAAAGGGCACAGTAATCAAAGAAGCAGGGGGGACATGGCCCACCTGGTGAGGAATGATGGACTAGCCTAGACTATTCAAAATCCTTAAAAGAAGGGTGCACACAAAGGTACAGACACACACCTTGCAGAACAACAGAGCAAATTCATCTGTAAGCTGTAGGAGTGCATTTACTTCCACTACCTCCAACCAATATTCTTTGTCAATATCGTTACTGGGAATTAAGCATTTGCAGCAGTCCCATCCAAGCATGGTGAGATGAGAAGCCATTAGAGATGGTGGTAGCCATGCCTCCTCTTTTTTGCCTCTAGCCTTTCTGTAAGATATAGAGAGTACTCTGCATATGTCCTCTGCAAGGACAGAAACACCAGCCTCTTCTTCTGAGTACCATAAATATGAGCCCCAAGTCCTTTCCTCTGTCTCATCCAACATATTCTTTATTATTCCATATGAAGCAGAACTTCCAAACACCTTAACACCCAATGAGTCAGGTTCCAGGCCCTCTGCTAAAGGAGAGAACCAAGATCAGGATCACCTGTAATCTCCCTCATACTACAGGACAATGCAGGACAACCAGCCTCTCCTCTGGCCATCTTTGGCAGAGCACGTTTTGCCACTGTTTTCTCAGAAGCCTTGCTAGATGGTGTCCTGAGGGTGAGATGGGCCATGGACGTTCATGGCATGATCAACCTGGGATTGACTCCCAGGGCCTCCAGGCACATCCCAGGTGAGAAAGGTTTCTTCCAGACCAAATTTTGGTCAGAGCTGCCAAGCGCACCCTCATCCTTTGGTGGATAGGACCTTGAATGATTTAGATGGGTGGCTCTTCCTAGTCTAGAATTACATCATGAAAACTATGTTTGATAGAAAGTTTTGGAATTTCATTCACAAGCCACTGTAGCTGCAAAAAGTAGTTGCAAAACACACCAGACCTCAGCAGTGCTACCCTATGAGAACAAGCTACACATATATACAGGGGTGCACAGAGTTTTTAGGGCTCATGAAAAACAAATAAAATAGTCATAAATACACCTTGTTGCAGCTAGTTGGCAATAATCATTAGAGTAAAAAAAAATAAAATCCACATAAAAGTGTTTTACTTGAATTTTATCCAGGCAAACATAAACCAAAGTCCAGTATTTTCACATTATTTTTTACATTATCTTGCACTTGTACAAACTGGAAAAAGTTACTACTTCAAGGTTAAGTACTATTTCACAAGACTACTGCTTTTTTTGAACTGAGGTGCTTCCAGGATTGGGCTCTGTGCTTCATAATAACATGCTTTATAATAGGCAGAAAGAAAAAAAATTGCTACTCTACAAGACAAAGGTGGCAGTTCAGCTGTATTTTAGGTCAGTTTTATTTTTTTAGAACAAGGATTATTATTTCTACTTTGAGAACCTCAGCAGCAACCCAGTTTTGGCCACGTTTAATTCAATGGGGAGACTGACAGCAAATGCCTACAAACCTTTACTTGATAGAAGACAAACTCAAATCCTCATTAATTTCTCAGATGGGAAACTGTATGAAAATGGTGCCAAGACTGACAGACAGTGTTTAGCAGTAATTCAAGTGAAAAAGTTACAGACAGAAATGCTCAAATTGTCACAAAATCTGGCATTATAAAAACAAGAAATGTGAAGTTAAAGGTTACAATTAAAACTGGCTGAAGGGGAAGCAGGGAGGGTGAGGTTCTGGGGTGGCTGCTGTGCCACGGGCTTGGCCACCACAGTGAGGCCAGGCAGGCGCTTCAGAGAGGGTTGCCTGCGCTGATGGCCACCCAGGACAGTGTCAACAGGACAGCGACTGAATGCAGTAAGTACAGTAGCTGCATGCTGCCCCGCTGAAAAAGGAGATAGTGTTCTATTAAGTCAATTATCTGTCAAAATGATCTGTCAGAAGGTCACCTGAGATGTTAATCTAAGCTTGGCCATAGTCTATATTGTATATGCACACAACAACTAGAAGCAATAATAATATTCAATGTAGCTTAATTACAACTAGTTTATTTGAATATGAGAGAGCCAATTAAATTATGTAAAGGCTAAAGCGTACATATTATTCTCTTATTAAGATAACAGGAAAAAAATATCAAAATATAAAGATTTCTAGATATAAATATATTTCACATTTAAAATAATCTTAATTCAAAAATGTTAATTATCACGCAAAGTAATTATGAATTTCCTTGTAAATTCTTTAAAAATCCTCAATTTGTTGATACAGTTACATAAAACTAGTAGCGTGTTAGCATTCAGTCATGGGGTTTTTTTTGAAATGTATAGATATAACAAGTATTTTTTATGGAACAAGGTCTGACCCTACTAAGTCAAGGAAGTTCAGCTTTTGCTTGCTCTGAAAAAAATGTCTGTTTTAATACAAGATGTAATACAAATGTACTTACTTTAGTCTCTGAACACTTACATAGGAAACACAAAACTCTGAATCCAGACTTGGGTAGGTCAAAAGCCTGTTAGTTCATTTTCAAACAAAATACTCTGTAAGAATATTCTAGGTATTAATAAATATAATGTTATCAAATGTCATTGATCACAACCAGCTCAACTGTATATTGGAGACATTCACAGCGGCTGGAAAGAAAGCACTGAATGACTTCTTTTATTAATGTGATCTCAAATGAAAACTGCCACGCTGTATTACATGATACTATTAATTTCCAGGAATGCAGCACATAATAGATCTCCATGCAAATTTAACTGCTAGCAAGCTTTACAAAGAAGTAATTGTAGTTGGACAAAATGCAGCAAAAATTCACAAAATTCAAATGAGAAGACACAATGCAATACATTCTTGCAATTAAAAACTGCCTGTTAAGGCATTATCTAACAATAAAGATAGCTATATAATACTCCTATGGCTGAATAATATGGTGACTTCTATGGAAAAATAAAGAAAATACAGAAGTATAAAAGGATTTCAGCTATAGTAACACACCACAGAGAGTTTTGTACAATTCAATACAACTGCAACTTAAAGCTATACTAGCTATGGCTAAGCTATACTCCTAAACTAAGAATTTGGAATTTGCTTTACTATTCTTTAAGCCAAGTAGAAAATCTGTATGAATCATTTACAATGCTTCTGCCTGGACTGAATTTTCTAACAGCCCCCATCTTTATGCAAACTCTCTTTTATTTGATGAGAAAGCCCAGTATAGAATTAGGAATACTCAAAATTCTTCCACTGCAGGATGTGGTGGAAAACGCCTGTAATGGTCAAGAACACTACCTAAGTACAGAGACCAGACACCACCACTGTAGCAGGTGATTTACAACAATCAAGACATGGTACACACTTGGCTTATGTATAGTGTTACTACAGACATTTTACACAGATGCTAAATCCACATCATGGGTGAGCTGCTAAATAAATTAATTTATCTCATTTTAGGGAATTCCTCTTGTAGTTGAATTGCTCAGTACTAGGTAGAGGGACTTGAAGAGATAGCTCTGTACACAACTTTCCAACATGCATGTCTAAATTTATCTTCAAACTTTATATATAAGCTATGTCAAATAGTTCAAGCAATTAGAAAGTTGTTTCAAACAAACGTTCAGATTTTTCTATTTTTTGGGAGCAGCAGAGAACTTGAGGAGGAAAAGGAGAGCTGCTGTGTTTGCCTGCTCTCTCTCAGTGCTGCATTCACCCATGTCACACAGTTCCTCCTTCTGCATGGGGAAGCTCTGAGGCACACTTCTCCTCCCTCAGAAGAGCACCTCAGAAAGTGAGCCACAAAGCACGTGAGGTGACACCTCTTCTGTTCCACAGGAATCACTGAATGTTCTCCAGAGCAGGGAACAGAGCTTGGGGACTCCTGGGTCCCAGTGAATGACACCATGCCGTACTTGCCTCCACAAGTGATTTTTGTGTTCAGAGGGCACACAGTGAGAGCCTCAGACAGCCTCAAAACCCTTGACTGTATCAGAAAGTGATGTGCTCGGTATTCCACAGGATTAGAAACACCGGTACAAGAAGTAGGGAAGGAGCTAGTAATTGCATCCACATGCAGAGAAACACCCAGAAACTCACTTTTACTGTTGCTGCATTTTATCTGCTCTCATTTCCCTCAAAAACTACTCTACAGCTATTGGAGTTAATTCATCCCTTCAATTTGATTAATGTATCTCAGGGACTATTTCACATATTCGTCCCCACTTACAACTGACTGAAATCATAGCTAAGACGATGAAGTATTTAATTGGTTAAATTGCTCTTGCCTTTCAAAACTGAGATATTCCAAGTGTCCCAAAGGCATTTAATTCCAAAACAGGAAGCTAAGAGGAGAGCACTCAGTAATTCTAATCGTGTGCAGATCTCTTGGAAAGTATTTTCCTAAACATTTGCTGAAAGAACCTTTTATCGTACTGCATGCTGCTGCACATACCCCAAATAGGGTCCCATAGAAATGGCAAGATATTTACTACTTAAATTATTTCTGGTTATGTAAAGGAATCAATCTAGAATCAACTAAGAGCACACTTTCCTAAATAATAAACTTCAGTCATGCGCAAAACAAAGGAAGCAGGGGAAGAAAAAGCACTAAAAATACATTAAATATATTACTAACATCCTAGACGATAACTTTATTCATAAGGCAGAGGCCATGAATGGTAGCACTGCACCGAAATCAAAGACACAATTTCACTGATTTTTTTCCTAACTTCTGTTTATAGGTTTCTGCAACTCGAAGGCAATCCCTGAAGGAATGGTTTTAGAATAAAGTCCTGGTGTCCATATGATATTTCAAACAGCACTGCTGAGGTCCCTATTCTGTAATGTTTCAGGTAAAAGAGGACCTCTGCGCTTTTGACTTTGCTGAGTCTGGAAGTAATACATGAGCAGATCAAGAATTTATGGCTGCAGGAATCAGTTCCCAAGTACCAGGATCTGTCATAAGATGAATTCTATTGGACTGTAAGCAGTCTATAGAAAAAAGGCAAATGTTGGCTTTTTATATCAGTATTTTCACAATTGTTTGCACTCCTATGCACAGCATGAGCTTAGCTATATGGAATATGTTTTTATAGCAGACAGTAATTTTTTTCCCCAAAGGCCTCCACCTTGTCCAGCACACAGGACAGAGCCAGCAGCAGTACCACACTTTTAATTCTTGTCACTCAAGATGTGACATCCAAGCCCCGGATGGAGATGAAGCGTGGGAAACTCCCCTGCACATCCCTAATACTGAGACAAACCACAAACCCACATTTCTACAGAAATGACTCAAAGACAACTACACCAGGCAGAGGAGAACACTCGAAGAAAAGAAGGTTTCATGGAGCTTTTGGTGCAAATTTTGTGATTCTTTTATGATTTTGTGATGCCTTTCCAAGGGAAGGAAGGTGGAGGTACAACATCATAGTGCTATAGTGATCTGCTGATCACAGTCAGCAGATAACTCTTCAATCATCTTTGGAAGGTCTGGGGATGTTTCATTACTGGGAGGTATTCATACAAAACTGACTACTCTCAACCAAAACGCAACATTTGAGCACAGGTCAGTCATGTTTATGTTCATGTCTAGAATAATTAGTAAGTGTGTTAAAACAGAAAATGGGGAGAAAAGTGTTGTGAAAGATTTGTCTGTTATCCAAACGGAGAATAAAACTGTAAGTGAAGAAACAGCAAGATACAAATTAAAATTACAGGAGACAAAAAAAAAAAAGGAAAAGTGATGGAAACATCATTAGCAGAGAAGAATGATCCTTGAAACCAGTGTTCACAATTAGTGACAGGGTTGTATTCGAGTTATACAGGAGGCAGGGAGAGGTCAAAGGGAAGCACTCGCAGTGTTGGAAAATTGATTCAAGAACTCCAGCACCATGGGAAGAATCAGAGACTTCTGGTGGAGGGTTGGTGCAAGACCTGGAGGAAGATATTACAGCAGGTACTCCCTTTCAGTGAAAATGCTTTCAGTGCCTATGTTCCAGCTGTGAAAGCTGAAGAGAAATACAAATAACGCAGACAAAGATACCTCAGCTTGGGTCAAAAATCATCTGGGGGAAGAATTATAAAAATAGAGTACAAATAGGACTGATAGGATTTTATTGGTATAGAAATCTCTCAAATACTGTTAGACAGATTAGTACTGCCAGGAACTGTAGGAGACGATGTTTCTAATATTGGCAAGACTCACTTTTTCTTAGATGCTTGATGCACCCGAGATGCTTAGATGTGATACTTGAATCATTTCTTTACCAAAAAGCCACTGAATTAACAAAAAAATACCTTTATGTGGGTTAACAAAAGTTTCAAGATGATTACAGGTTCGCTACTTATGTAAAACAAATCTGACTCAAAGACTTCAATTACATGAATGTACAAATAGAGAGAGGTGCATACGTGATATAAGGTTATCTGACTGTTGTGTCTTGCTCAAATTCTCAAAAACAACCAATTGCAAGACTGCAAATCCAGTGGGAATCTCTCCATCGTCAAACTGGCAGAGACCACTGAAATTTTAATGCCTTGGACAGAAGATCAGAGTGTGCTCTGCCTTCTAGGATCAGCTAGGAATTCTACAAATTAAAGAAAGGGTTGCTTTGTATTTTGCAACAGATCTTCACTTTTTATAATGAACTGAGAAATGTGTTTTGGCCTGCAATATGCAGATCACCACAGAGCAGGTATTTTATGGATCCTTACGGAAAGTAAAAACTGCCAAAATTCAAGCTGCATTTACACTTACAAGTGGTAAAAGGCTCACCACACATGAGTAGAAGAAAAACAAGGAAAAAAGTAGTGCAAAAAATGTGGTAAGACTGAGGTTTAAATTAAAAATAACAAAGGAACAGTCCCAAGCCTAATATCAGATTTTATCTCAGTGCCCAGTATGTGTATTAAGAGCACTATGGTAGAAGGTGAGAGCACAATACAGTGGTTAATGAGGATGAAGGTACGTTCATATGACATATCTTGGTCACTGGTAGGAGAGCCAAGAAGGGGGACAGGAACAAGCTCCAGCCTAAAAGAATGTACACATGAAGGTACAGCTCCAGCAGAAAGGGGTTTTTTATAACTGAATCATGCAGGGGTGACAATAAATGAAAAAATGAAATAGATAAAAAATGAAAAATAACAAATGAAGTATCTGCATTTAAGAGCTACTTAGGTAACCGTTGTCTGACCTCAGTGTATACAGAGGTTAGAACCATTTTTAAAGAAAATAATAATTAAACATACAGAGCTCTATAGAAACTGGGATAAAGCATAACGTTGCTTTACCAAAGAATGAGCATGCCAAACTAACCTGATACCTTCCTCTGATAGGATAACTGAATTAGTGGACAAGGAAATGCAGGAGATTCAATCTGTCTGGATTCAGTAAAACATTTGATGCTGTGCCAAATGGTAAATTATTATTATTTAAACTGGAAAAAGTTAGAATTGTGTTAAAAATGCAATACATAAGAACCTGGGAAAAGGTGAGATAATAATGGGATATGCTAAAAGGGGAATTATTGACCAGGGGATGGATGACTAATCTTAGTTAGTCACCTCTAAAACTGGCCTGTAAAATAATCTTAGTTAAAATATTCCTTAATAACCTGAGCAAAAAAGCAAGAGATTGTAGACAAATTTTGCTGACAATACAAAGCTGGGAAGCACGGTCAATAGAGCAGGAGATAGAAACTGTTACAGGAAATAGAGTTTATAACACAAGTGTTGCCACATCAAGATTACCCACAAGCTGATCTCAGCTCTACTCTCCCTCTTTGTCACAAAAGTATTGACAATATCAACAAATCAAAAGACGTATGCCCCTCATTCTCCTATTGCAACCAGAGATTCCCCCCACACTTCACAGATCTCATTTGCTCAACCATGTTCTACACAAAAAAAAAAAGAGAACAAGAAATGCTGAGATCTGACTAAATACTGCAATTTCCATTCCATGAGAAATTCCAGTATTTTAAAATTTGACTTTTTTTAATCAACATAAAAGTAAAGTATGAACATTTTTCATATGACAAAAAACTTTCTAGTTTGACATGGTTAATACTAAAAAATGAAAATGTCAGTATTTCCAAATTAAAGTGTGCCATGATCTGCTGAACTGATTCACTCAGAATTGGGTGGACATTTGGTTCAATACTCCCAGTAGTGTGCATAAATAACACATGTCTGATTCTCACCCCTAAAGCCTAGGTTCTAGCCAGCTTATGTCTACCTTGAAGCATTCAAAGAGACTTCACTACCCTCATGTCCACAAAGGAAATGCTATACCACCCTAAGTATAATGCCATTTTCCCCAACAGAATGTTGGTGTAGAAATACATAAAAAAACAGTAAACTGTTGAACTGTTCCTAAAAGGACTTTCAGAAAAGTTCAAAACACTGTCACACTTTCAGTAGGATTAAACTGATCCTAGATAAATTGCTTCATTTTCATTTTCTAATTAGAAAAATAAATTCCTGAAGAGAAGTTGAGTTTGTAGAAAATGAATTTTCCACTAAAAAATTCTCTAACACCTTCACCTCTGCCATAATATCCATACAGCACTACACAAAAGAGAACTGCATGTTTCTAAACCTGACTGTAATTATAACTTACTAGTTAAAGAAAATCCATTTATTTCATATTGATCCCATGGACATTTCAAATCCCTTTATAAGTCTTTTGCTACGTGAACATACTGAGCATACTGAGAACGTACTTCAAAAGCCAAAGTATGCATTTACATGACAGAATGTAAAACCAAGATCAATTTAGAAGGCTACGGTTACATCAGTTCTGTTCTTTGCCTCTGCAAACAACTGGCAATACACAAATCTGAATTAAAATAAAATGAGGTCTAACTTCAAAACAGCCCAGTTCCCAAGGTCCAGAGCTAAAGCATCTACCAGCTCTACAAATCTGCCTCATATATCACCTAAAACATCTAAGCTGCTCAATAATGTGAAGAAGTGAGATAGCAGCAGCCTCTAATACGGTGCAGGAGGTGCACTCATATGGACATAAATCTGTGCTTTTATCAGCCAAGATTGTCTCATTTGGGGTCGGGGATGGTTCTACCTCCTACTAGAGCAGAAATTGCTAATGTTGGCTCTTGAACTACACCCACACCAGCAGCTCTTTGCTTGTATGGCTGGTAGGGCATGCTTAGTGCAGACTTACCATATTACTGAGACAATACCAAATAGTTTCTTACCATTTTCTAAATGAGCTTTTTAAAATGTCTGTATTTCAATGGAATTAGAAACAATATTCCTGTTTTTCCCTGAGGTAGAAACATTCAATGAACCTGCTCCACCCTTCCCAGCACTTACAACACATCGAGCAAGAAAAAAAATCGTATTTTCCTCCCACTCCCACTAGAGATGCAGACCTCCAACAGGAAGCTGTATTTCAAACTAAATCTGAGGGTAGAGGGGGTGAGGCTAGCCCTCTGGTCCTCCTCTAATGCTGCTGCTTTATCTTTGTTCTGAATTGTCCTCCAACTGCTCAGAGATATGGGTCACCAGAGGAATGTGTAACTACTTGCAATACAGTATGTTAGTGCTCCAACAGCAAGCACGGCTGCTGCTCCAGCCGAACAAACAACCTGCAGCAGGGGAATCCGTAACCACAACCCTGCTCTCATCTCTGCAGAGCATGCAGTAGGAATTCCTCACATCACACACTATGCTTCATTTGGGCAACCTAATGTTTCCTCCTCTCCTCTGCTCTGGAAAAACTGTAAAATTAAAATTGGATGACAATAAAACCAACAAAAATGGGGTCAAATTTATGGCTTGCTTAATTCTATGTGTTCTACCATGCTGCATGGAAGAAGAACGTAGACCCCTGCACTAACACTGGTTATATACAGTTCTATTATGAAATACAGCTTGTTCTAACTTTAAAGTATAAGTTGATCATCTGTAACATAAATACCAGACAGCTCAGTCCTGAGATTTTCATCCTCACAAACAGTCTTTATTCATATAGCTGGTTTCAGGTTTTTTGTTGATTTTTTTAAAGTTGCACCATATTTACTTATTCTATAATTCCAGCTTTAAAAAAAGTAAGGCAAAATTTCCAGTAATAAGCCCAAGAGGACCAACATATAGCAAAGAAAGGCAAGGTTCTAAACATATGTATTCCTTGTTTAAGATGGGAACAGTTGAAAGGAAAGTAAACATTACAGTGCAATGATGCAATAATTCAAGGTAAAGTTCTTGCCCTAATAATTTTATTGAATATTTTTCAATACCAAGTAGCATTACAAAGTTCACTGCATATTCTGTATTGGTAAAAGAATTATAATCTGTAAAAGATTGCTCTTTTACAAAGTTATTTTGACTTGTTCACTTCTACCCCCTACAAACACAAACTACTCCATGAAAACTGAAACAAAATGTGAAGTGCTTTGATCAAGCTTACATGGTAAATTCACAACAGAACTGAGAGTATAATTTAATTATTCTGATTCCTTGTGCCAAAACGCCATGTATTTCCAAACACTCAAAACAATAATTAGCTACCTTACAACTCAGTATTTTAGCAAAATAACTTCAAAACCAGTTCTGAAGCTTCAATAGGCAAACTCTTTCTGAACCTTTAAAACAAGGGATGGCAGTAAAATACACAAGACATACTAAAAATGTTTTCTGTTTTCAAAACATTCCAAAATAAAGATCAAATATGATCAAGCTGTGATCATTCAGTGGTAAAATATCAACATGTTTAGAAAGTCCTTTTCATAATTGTTCCCTTTTTTCAAATTGAAATCAGTAGAAACCACCCTTAATGGTTTATCAATGGTGGGCACCAATCACAGGACAACATTAACACAGACATGTCTCAAGTGGCCTTTTGACACATCCTGGTACCTTCACAGCTTTAGCCAATGTCAAAATTGTGATTTAAAACAATCTAACAAATAACTTACAGAAGAATGATAACTCTTTATACTAAATACCTAAATTAAGCACAAAACCGCTGCCAAATTGTTCTATGAATTATTGGACATGTGCTTTCGAAAGTTGGATGCCACTACACCAGCAAAAATAAAATACAATCTTCAGCTAAAGAAACAAAGGAACCTCGAAAAACAAAATGCAACAATACCTGAACCTGGTAACATCAAGACTTGTGAGTTTCTTCAGTTGCTGCAAGACTATTACTAGATATAGCCAAGGAAAACCATATGACTGTGCCTGTAAAACCAATATAATCATGCTAGTAAGTAACTTCCAGTGTAAACCCAGGCACACAACTTGATGCCAGAGAAGCAACAGTAGATACAAGACGTGTTTGTATCTTTAACTCAGAAGCATAATTTAAACATTGATGTGGTTAACTCTTTCACAAATTTGTCTTCAAATAAGTATTAATCACAGAGGCAGGTGCTGGAACCATATTTAAAACACAGTTTAATCTATCCTGATTAAAAATCTTCTTTCCATGTTTCATAGAACCTAAGAATTGTCAGGGTTGTAAGGGACCTTAAAGATCATCTAGTCCAGTTTCATCTATAAGCATTTCTGTTAGCTCTTCAGTCATATAGCTTTTTCTTACAGTAAAGAATTGTATTTTTTAACACAGAAGAGTAGTAGGAAATCTCAATTCTTAACATAACCTTTGGAGGAAAGATTAAAATGGGAAAGAGAAAAGAAACATGAATTTCAGAGGAACAACTAAACAGAAATGTATTTCCTTAAGATTATGAAGGATGATGTGTGTGTAATCAGGGCAGGTATCAGCTTTCCAAAGCAGACTGAGAATCTACAGTCTATTTGCTTTGTCTCATTCATGGTGGCTGAACCTTCTTGGCAGGTGACAACTTCACACAATTCCATTTGATTTGGAGTGAGAGGAAGAAACATGCAAATAAATGCAGAATACCTGAATTGTGTAATTTTGGCTTTACTGAGGTCCAGGTTTTCCAAAATGTATAAATGTTGGATAAAACTCCTGCCCACACACCAACTGAAATAGTTGAAACATGAGTTTGATAATCATGATCAAGGAAGAGGATGCAGCACCATGCCTAGTACTGGCCTTGCACAGCAATCGTGCACCACGTAGTCTCCTAGAGAGGCTAGATCCTTCTCAAAATCATTAATTCTCCTTGCCCCACTCCTCCTCCTGAAGGTCTTGAAATCCCATCATAAGAAACAATTCAACAGGGTTTCTGCAGCTTTCATCCCTTTGATATTAAGTGTTCTCAGAAAACCCAACTTTTTCTAACTTATCTCTTAATCACACTGGTATTGAAGGAACTCTGTTGATACTGCAGGTATTAAGTAACATACATATAACTAAGCCAAAACACACATACCATTTGGAAAGCACAAAAAACCACCCCCAGATGCTAGATAGAAATGTGTAACTGCTAAATAAAAAGAAAATAGTAATATTTAATTCTTTGTTATGGAGATAAGACTCAAGAAAATAGGAACAATCATATGCCATGTAGGGAAGTTAAGAAAAAATTATTAGAGATTTTAAGTTTGGTTTTAAGGTTTAAGGTTAGACACTGTTGAGAAATAGCAGTTACATAAGTCACATTGCTTGCATAAACTCTAAAATCTGTTTCTCTTCCTAAAAGACCATATAAGTTTGTACCAACACTGCTCTGCTCTCATGTGAACAAGGCTCTGAGATGCCCTGTAGAAGCTCCACTCTTGTTTCAAACTTCTAGAGGGTATTTATAACTCACCTGTCATTAGCTACTGCTGTGAATGTTTTAATATGACTTTAAAGTGCCCATTCTGTTTTATATCTACACTTCCCTATTCTTACCTAAGTCTTTGCCCCTGCTACTTTACACATTAATTTCTTCATCCCCCATGAACTCATTCTTTAAAAAAAAAACGCCGAGCAATCATGTCTCTCTCTGTACAGAAAAGCAAACAATTATACTGTCTGTTCTGAGGTTGTCATTCTGATGAAGAAACATGACTTAGTGCTCATATTATTGCTATTGATTGCCAATCACAATCGGGAACTGTCTGACTCACTCAGACAAAATTAACCTAAAAAGAGCACATTAATATTAGATTTTCTCATGTAAAATTATAATTCTGTAATCAAGGTTAGTTTTTTCTCTTTTTTCAGTACACAGCTCTACTAAGACACTAACTATACAGATGGTCTATCCTCTTGCCCACTTGTGACTTCATGGACACACTTTAACAGGCACACCTGACCAAAGGACAGGCCTCCAAAAGCCCGTCTGGAACATGAACAAACCTTACACATGCTATAGCTTCATCTCCTGGGGCTTCAAGACATATTAGGGGAAGAACATGAAGATGGACCCAGAGATCAGAGCCTACACAAACCCATAACTACTAGTCTCAGTCCTAATATGGATATTAAAACTGCTGAGCAGCTGGGTATAAAAAATGAAGCAGAATTGAAGATAATATTTCTGAAAAAAAAACCCCAATAGAACAGCCTTTTGGCTTAGGAGAAGGGAAATGAAAATTCAACACACTTGTATATGACTTCTACACAGTCTTTATTTTATCATCATCAAAAAAGTATTCACCTCAAACTCTTCACTACGTTACGGCTCATTTTTCTAACATGAAAGTAAAATAATAAGCTTGAATCAAGTTCATGAAGATGTGAGGGGTTGAGAACAAGGGCAAGGGAAGTTAAGAACAATGTTAATATTCAAAACCCATCTATTCCACCAGGGCAAGCTTTCAGCACAGATATGTAAAATGGCACTTTCAAAAACATTTGTTCTTCTTCCGAACGACTGCACTTACAGCCACTAGAAGGTAAGTAATATGGACTGTTTAATAGCACATATGCTTAACTCATAGCATGGTTCTCAAATACCAGCCAGTTGTAAAGATTGGATAAAAAGTGCTTTTCTGAACCTGGAAGTGTGCAGAAGCGTGAGACAAACTGGGGGATCGCCCAGGGCTCTGCTTCACTCCACCTGTCCCCTGCCTGCCAGGATGTTTTCCTACCAGCCAGCAGCTGATACCAGGTGCACATGGAACCCTCCAGTTGGCAGGACTCATGCACAACTCCAGAAAATCCCAACCTTCCCTCAGGTTGTAGATCTCTGCTGCTTGGCAGCTTCATATGCTGCTTTTCTTCTCTGGAGAAACCTGTCAGTTCTGTTCACTTTTACACCAGATGACTTAAAAATGAAAACAAATCTCACCTAGGAAAGCAAAAGATTACGTTCTTGGTAATGAAGCTGGAAACAAGATTACAAAGAAAAAGGTAAAAATCTAAAGCTATGGATAATCTAAAATAGTGCTTCAATAAAAATAGCATTTTTAACCACCAGAGTGTTTCTCTGCTTCAAGGCAAAGCTTGGCCACAAAGGTGAAATAAATGACTATCCTTGCAGCATTCTCCCTCTTTTTAGTCCATCAGAGCTCAGCTCCAAAACTATGTTGCAAGAGCAGGGACCAAGTTTTCACTCTCCGAGGCTGCTCAGAGCAGTGATCTCTCCACTCTCTTTCTCTGCTCTTGTGTTCAGGGTAGGACCTCTCATCCTTTCTGCTCCCTGGCTCAATAATCACTTCCTGGTTCATTTTATCGGATAAGAATGTAGTTTTTAGATTGATATGCTATAAATGGCTATGACAACTCACATTTCCAGTCCCAGGGAGGAGTGGGGAATGAAAGCAATCAAGGAGATTTAATAATTTGTTTGTCTCATCCCATCACAATTCCTAAATGTCTAATGCTCATCACAAAGTGGACACAAGCTGCCTGAAGCCCACAGGCACCACGACTAATAATACTTTAGATTCACCATGTCAGGTCTGAACCATGGAAAACAGAAAAGTTCCACGTTCAGCCTATGGAGAAAAAAACTGCAATGTGTGCCATCATTAAGCAAATTTTAGCAGAGAACAATCTTATTGCATACCAATGACTGGGAACATTTCTCAGACAACATAAAGATGAGGGTCCTGCTTTTCACATTTTGGTGCAATCTCTGCTCTAATTTCCTGACCCTTCAAGCAGCCTTGCAAAATCTGATATAAATATACATCTCAACAAAGGCACTAACTCTAAATACCTGTCTTTCACCATAGTCATGGATAATATCAAATGAATATGAAGTATGAAACAGGTAGACAAGGGACCTTCTGGGTCACTAAGTTCAGTATCCCATCACCACAGGTATCAAACATCATATTTAGTACATCATAATGTACTAAATTTACATTATCTGAAAACTGATTGGCTTCAGGACACTGTTGTTTCTTTGAGAAGCCATTTCAGCATCTCCTCCTCTGGTTCTAGGGCAAGTTTATCCAAGTTCAGTTTGTAACTTTTAATTCCAGTGCCAACATTTTAGTTTAGTTTAATTAACTTTTTCATTTCCTAGCATTTCAAACTTTTTTTTTTTTTCCAATTAAGAGAGAGAAATCATACTTCATTTCAGGTTTTGGGTTTTTTTCTAGGCTAAACGTGATGAACTCTTCTGGTCTTTTCTCATAAGACAGGCTTTTCCCAATCTGATTTTCCCAACCTCCATAACAATCTTAATTTTTTTAATTCTCTTTTTATTCAGCTGGAGTAACTGAAATTTAACACACAGCACGACAGATGAGTCCTCATCATCCTTGCTGTATAATACCGATTTCAGCTGAGAGCAACACCCGCACAGAACCTAAAACTGTCCATATTTCATTCATGCCCATCAGCAATCCATAGTAATCCTATGATCAACTAAAACACCCATTTATTTCTCCTCGTCAGTCATTTTCAAGTAATGAGCCACAAGCTCTTGAAACAGAACGATCTTATCCTCACTCCCTAAGTACATGACCTTATATTTTGCACCACTCAATTTCATCCTATTTCTGTTATGCCAGTCCTCAAGGTTCTGGTTCTCTCCATAGGAATTTCTTACCTTCTGCTGTATTGACAATTCCTCCAGATATTTTGTCATCAGCAAATCTAATTAACCCTCTCCTACCTCCCAAACTACAATTATTGCCTAAAGTGTAAGATTTGTCCGAGAGTGAATTTTTGTTGTACTATCACTTAGCTTTGTTTTCCTGTGTGGTATCAATATAAAAAGTTTTACTAAAATCTAAATGAATTAGAAACACTGAATTTTCTTTCTCCAACAGATCAGATATTTTGCCAAATAGTAGGTAATGGTTCAACATATCCACTATGTTCAGTAATTCCATCTTGCATTCCATCCTATTTCCATTTTCAGTCTTTATTATTTCTTAAGAATTTATTCAAAAACCTTGAATACTATTTATGTTAGACTAATAAACCTATAGCTTTTTGCCTTTTTAAATAGAGTAAGACAGATTTCTCTTTTTTTGCATTCCAATACTATCACCCACCAATACAAGATACCTGACAGGAATTCAAGCACAGCAGTTATTTCTTACCTTCTATTTCACAATCTCCTCTCAAATTTTGCTTCCCCCTTGATCAAAGCAATTCTGTCTACATACACCCCCATTCTCATTAACCGTCCTGCTTCTCTGAAATTGTCTTTACTGAAAATAGGAATTTATTTCCATTTACCTGGTAGAGAGAGTAAAATATAATTTTGTCTGCAATCTTTTCCCTGGGCTTGCTTCTCTTCCTTTAATCTTTCTATATGCTGGGTTAAAGAACCTTTCGACACTTGTCTTAGCATCTTTTCAGGCCTATTTTCAAAATATAATGCAAGTCCTCTTCTCGGAAATTCTTATTTTATATCTAAAATGTCTAAGCTATACCTTTGTTCCATCCCTTAAAGTTGGTTTATTTTCCTAATGATCTTGCTGCAATGGTTAGGTTTCAAAATATTCTGCCCTTTCAATTGAAAGGAAGTCAAAGTATTTGCCATCCAAAATCATTAAATATCTTTAAGAAATCACAGTTTGTCCTTTTGAAATTAAGAAACATAAATACTTAAGTTGTCCATCTATTTAAAGAGAATCAATCCATGATACATCCACTCAAGCTTGTTTTTTAAGTCCAGCTATTCTGTAATTCTTACTACCTGCTAAAAACAAATCTGAAACAGTTCATTTTGCTCATTAAGAAATCCAACTGCTTTAAAAAAAATACATCAGCCATTACATACAGAAGACTCTTACCACTTTTAGAAATAATACCAGAATAATAACTAAATTTAATAATGTCATAGCTGTCAACAAACCACTCACAATAGACTAGCGGGTAAAAAATATTTCTACAAATTTGCTTTCAAATGCTATTATTGACTTGGTAGGAATTTCTTATTTCAACCATTCTTTTATTCTAAAATGATGTAAATCCTCCAGAACTGATTTCTAGTTCCATAATAAATATTTTTCCTAACCTTTTTTTTTTTTCTTGAGAGAGAGATGTGTTGAGGAAGCTTTATGTATTCTTCCAAATAGTCTGGATAGGATCACTATCTATCTACCATTGTTTGATTTCCTGACATTATCAGAAAGAATCACCTGTTTCAGCACAGGCACGTTCACAACTTCTAGAGAGACAGTTCAGGTACGAGAAGGAACGTGGCCATATTAGTACAATACTCTGCCGGGGTTAACATAATATCCTTCTCTATGAGGCTACTTATGTCTAACAAAGCAATGCATGAATAACAGCTACACTGCCTCCAGAAGCCAGCACTTAAAACTCCTTCAAAAAGAGAATGAACAGAAGGTCCCTGAAACACAGTTACAATCTAAGTTATTTCCTTGACATAGTCACATACAAAACATGATTTTTCTTTTTTTCTTTCTCTCTTCTCTGTTACTTGCAACATACAATTCCTAACTGCAAACCATCTGAGTGTAGTAGGAGAATCCATTTGCAAGGGTTCCCCCCTCTCTAAGTGGCATCTGCTATTGGCTAATTTAATATGTTTAATAAAATTTATGAATGTTTTTAATTTCTAGCATTTCACTAAATGATTATTTGAGAACAAACATTTTATTTCAGAATGAGCTGAATACGACTGTATTTACTCTACAGAGATAAGGTGTTTTCAAATACTTGTTCTTTGGTACTGGCAGCTGAAAATTTAAGAGATCAAAAGATGGAAAGGCAAAAAAAAAAAGGGAGGAAAAACCCACCATTCTGCTCTCCTGATCCTGAAAATGAAACTATTTGTAATTTAACTTCTGGAATTTTGGAATGGCCCTAAATGTAGTCTGACTGGAATGGGCTCATCCCTTTCCTTACCAAAGTATTGCATCAGCTCACTTCCCTCCTACTCTTGCAGGAGAAACACTTCTTTCTATTCATCAGTTCACTCCTTCTATGTCTACAGATTATTATTAAGTTCAGTTCAAAGTGTTAACTGTTCTGTTCTTAATAATTATTATTTGAAAATTTTTGAGGCACTCGATTTTGATTTGATTTGCCTAAGCACTTTGTTGTATTACTCATGTATGGTTATCAAATGTTCTTCAATCACTTAAAGAAAACTGATTATGCTTTTTAATTACATATTATTTACATCTCGGAAGACTGCTGTCCTTTATGAAGGACTCCACACTTATAAGGGAATGACTCACCAGAGCAAGATTTGTAGACCTGACTGAAAAAGGAGATACCAGTCACTGGAACACCTACAACATATCCAGCTGCCAGTATAGTAGGCTCTTATAAAACTGATGCTCACATATGGTGAGGAGATCTATGATAAAGGGCTGCCTTTCAAAAACAACAGGTAGAAGTGAATTCTCAGAGAGTTTAAAATATCTATGGGCAAAATCTGAAAGTACCAGCTAAATAAAATACATCTTCCAGAAAAATAAGTGTATTGGATTACAACAGGGATTTCAATTGAAGATAATGAAGTGCATTAACTGAAAGACATCAATAACTACCCTATTCACGTTACTTTTCTGCTAATTCCTTTTTACCAATATTTCTGCCACAGTGGTATCTGGGCAGTTTTCAGAGAGAAGACTTAAAAAAAAAAGAAGACATTAAAGTCTAGCTATTGTAAAAGGTATTTCTAGAGATAGGTGTGAAATAAAACTCCGTAATGAGACTCACTGCAGCAGCAGAACGCTCTTTTTGTGCAGAGACAAAGAAAATAAGTATTACTAGAAGAGGTGAAAAACCTGGAGAACTACATGATGTAGTAGATAGTCTTTTACAACAAATCTGATTAGCAGTGGCAAAAAATACCCTGTCTAGATTACTGATGGCCAGATTACTCCGGATGCCCAAGAAGCTCTCTATAAAAGAAGTTCAGATTAGTTTCAGCATTTGAAAACCTGGTTTAGAAATACCCTTACTTCATCCGTAAGGTATGATTCACTTTGATTCAAAAACTTGGATGTTAAAGAGCTTTGCTTGTCTGGCTACTAAGGCTGTTACCTGTAAAGCAGAGCAGTTCACAGTACAGAGGGTCCTAACATTTACTTCTGTGAAAGCTGGATATAATTTGAATATATCTTTGCTCTGAAATCTGCTTCAGCAATCAATGCCCATGCAATACGGTAGTTATAAAATTAGGAAATCAACCTGAAAAATAATACCTTCAAAATTGCAAAAAGACAGGGAAAGTAAGTATTCTTCATACTGAATTAAAAAAGAGTAATTCCACTACATCTTGCTTTCAAAGATGGCCGTCTACCATAAATACGAGAGATGCCTAGCACTATACAGTGCCTGGATAGCAAGCCCAATGTTTTCCCTGGAAGTGTTAGGAATTTTTGCAAATATGAAGAACTGGTTAATAAAGCCTGGTGGAATCATTGGGCTTGTTGTATAGATTATGGATTTACATTTGCACCACGCACACAAACACAGCAGCCTTGGATAGGATCATGTATGTCCAGAAATGTAGGACAGACTTATCAAGTCCTGAGTATTCACATAATGTAGGATCAAAAATGCCACCAGAAAGGTCCAGCACAGTTTTACCATTCACAGATGTTCAAATCTCCCAATCACAGGGACCAACTAAAGGTATGCTGAGCTTCACCAAAGAATGCAAAGTTTTAATATCCAGCATATTCTGGCAGGGCTACAAGGCTGTCCATCTGGAGATTTTGCCCACAGCTAGTGTCTGTCTTCCCAAAGCACAGGTACTTGAGGAAAGACAGAAAAAAGTTCAATAGCAAAAACCAATCTTTTATTTATGTAAGCATAGTTCTTTAATCAACTCAGGTTTGTTGTTTTTTTTCTTTTATTGCATCAAATCCACATGACAAAACATTTTGAAATTGCTCATCAAGTTGCTTGTTAAATATTGTACACTCAGAATTACTTTGAATTATTTTGAATGTTTTGTCTCATTGATTTTTCCTTCCTTCAGATCTGCATCTCATGGTCAACTGAGTTTTAGTTCCAAGGAAGGACAGGGCTTCTCCTTCAGCTGGGACACTAATAAGGTCTTTCTCTTGTGGATTCTCCAGCACACTGCAAGTTATCAGCACATACTGCAAGTTTTCCCTCAGGCAGAGAACTTTTATGGTCTCTGTCCTCCACTCAGCCATTTTATTCCATAAAACTTCAGGAGCTTAATTATCTTTAAAAACCTCTACCTTGCTCAAATGTGGTTAGCATCATTCCACTGATGGAAGAATTTCTGAGTAGAGGCAAGGGGCAGAGGCAGAAATACACATCACAGAAAATCAGATCAAAACAGTTTTTCTAATAGGAGAGTACTATTTTAGTTTTCTAATAGGAGAGTACTATACCTTGCTGACTCTTGATAGCAGACCCTTTCCATTGTCACCTCTCCAAGGTTTAACATTTTTCTTAGAATTCAAATTTGTGCAGTCGTGGTTTACACAAAAACTATGTCTTTAATGATAAATGTACGTTTCCACCCTTTCAAAAGCATCTAACAACAGACAGCAAATAAAAATATTTTAAGAAATATTTTAGAAACTCAGGAGCATTTCTACTATTTAAATTTATATTTAAATGGCTGTGATATTTATTTTTGAAAGCTAAATAATTCTAGCTAATACCATACCATGGCATCAAAATTTTGACTGCATACTTGCATCAACTGTTCTTTAGCTGCATTTCTGCATCTTAATCAGTGGACTATTTCTACATTAAAACACATGCCATGACATGGCCAAAGCAGAAGGACCCTACAAAGGAGATCAAATGCATCCCATACATCCTACCTGGGATTTCAGATTTCATATAGGTAGCTTTTTCTTGCTCTTATGTTCATTCTTGTAAACACACATTAGCTACTCATGACATTTAACCTTGCCTCAGCTTCTAAATCTTGGGACGAAACCCTCAAAATCAGAATCTTCCATTTAGATTGGCAGGTTTCTATTTCATTGGCTATGCAGCTTGATTTTTTAAAGCATCATATACTCAGAAAGTTCCACTAAAGAAAGCCAAAGGGCTCAGCACTGCCAAGTATCAGGTCAGGTCAGAAACCCACACTTAGAATTCTAGAGCCTGCTGAAGATCACATGGCCCAGATGCCAAAAATGGCATGATCCTTACTTATGTTTAACTAATTCTTCTGACACACCTTGTTTCTAACATCATCAGTATTATTGTCTAACATCCTAAAAGCATGGATTTGACCGAGAAGTGCTTAAAGGAGGGAAAATTAAAATTTCACAAATTAAAGAACTAATGAGGCCAGAAGATAGAATTCAGCTTCCTTACGATAAGGCATTTAATTCAGATTCATTAATTCAGACTCGGGGCTTAAGTTTCAACTTAAATTCATGAAGGAATAACTAGCTTTGAAGGTCTCCAAAAGCAGACCATGTCTGCGTAACTGCTGCCTAAGCTCAAGCAGACAAGACCTTTATTTAGAGATACTTGAAAGCACATACAGCTTTCCACTGAGTACTCCTGTTTTAGGAGGTCTACTTTACTGGGCACAAGAGCTGGTACACTACAGCACTTCGAACTATGCCTGTATCAAGAAATAACACAGAACTACAGGAACAGATCAAGGGCATCAACAGTTGGTGCAGAGACCCCAAAATCTACAGTGTATGCAGCTCCAAGATTAGACTGGATTAGTCTGATTCTTAAAACTGAAAGAAGAACTACACATGGTTCAAAGCTGTACATAAAAATTAGTCACTGGTTTGGAGCCCTACACCTCCATTACGAGTTGGTGCCCATGCAGTACATACCTGGAACAGATCTGCTAGTCTAGCTTCCTCCAGAAGTAATCTAGTTCATATGCACCAATCCAACCAACTCATAAGAAGTGGGGACAGCTGGGGGCTTTGCTCCAAAACTACACTATTGCTCTGAACTACAGCACTAATGTAGACAAAGGTCAAATAAATAAATGTCAGGATCTCACTATGGCTTTCATTCTTCCCTGCCTTTCCTTAACCCTGGGTAGAAATCAGTCATCAAAGTTACCACCAGCACCCTTGTTGTCCATCTCCCTGACTGGTATTGCAAAGGTTGTTGGGAAATTAGCCTCTTCAGAATATGGATAACCACAGCCAGATGTGTCTGATCCTGGCAAACAAAAGTACACTATGGTGGAGTGACAGACAGTATGACCTCTTATAATAATTTCCAAAAGAAATCAGTCAAAAAATGGTTACTCACAACCACTGGCTATTACTGCCTGTAGGAGCTATACTTTCATCCTAAATGTCCTTGATATTGAAACCTTTGAAAGAAGACCTTATCATAAACTGCACCTCATACAAAGTTTCACATTTATTTATTTTGAAGTCTTGTTTGAATTGTTTGAAACAGAGGCATGCATGTCATCAGCCCATTATAACAACAAATTGTAAAAAGTAGCCAGGATGTGAACATTTTAAACCGTGCAGGGAGAACACGTGGTGCAATTTAAAATAAATTTTTATAAGCACATTTACTACACGTGATTGTGATGCTATATATCTGTACATCATTTATGCCTTCCCAAAATTTTTCTGCAGTACTACCATCCTACATTTTACAGCTTTTTTCTTCTCTCATTAGCTATAAGACCAAAAGGGTTTCACTTAATTGAGCCTTTTCCTTTCCATGAAATACCATTTTTTTTTCTCCCACATGTAACACACCAAATAGTAGATGAACATCAGTGATATTCTAGCTGCTATAAACTGCTCCTTCTTCACAAAGGTTCCCCAGTCCAGGAACTGTCAGTTAGTATTTCAGCCACTGCACCTGTAGCACATAGGTATATAACACACAGTGACAAATTCCATAAACAACTATCATAGTTACATCAGTACAGAGAACACCAAATCCTTCAGGAAAAAGGTGAAAAAGACAAAGTTACATAATAGATCACCTAAAAGTTTCCATATGCCAAATTGAATGTTTCCAACATAGCCTCAATTCACCCCCTTGTCACTTACACTTTCTGAAAGCAAGATTTACATAAATGCATATTATTGCATGACATTTAACTAAAATAGGCAGAATGCTAGGAACTCCTGTAATACTTTCAGGAAAACTATTAGTAAGTTCATTTACATGCTCGCTACTGTGGGATTGAAAAGACTGATTTTTATTCTGGGAGAGCAGAATCTAAAATAGGTGGTGGTTAGCCTGGCAAGCCTGTCTTGCTGCAAATATGTCATCAAAGACTCCTGCCATGTGAACATGGTTATTTCAGATCTTAAGGGAGGACCAAGAGTTGGGCATTTTTAATTGGTTTGTGCTCAGAAATTACCTATAAACTCCTTTCTGTCCTGGTCTGGCAATAAGAAATAAGTGTCCTGTCTCCTTCATTCACTTTCCTCCTAACAGAACTCTGAAGCTCCTCCTATGCAAGCTCTAAATACTAACCCTCTCACAGGCTGAGGACCTCATGAAAACCTAAGATGGTCCTTGGTTTGTAGCAAAGTGACAAAACTGACAACCCTGACAATGCTCCAATCAATATAGGGAAATGAAGAGGCGTGTTCCAAAAGAAAGTTGTCCCTGTTTGCTACTGGGAGTGAAAAGTGCTGGCTCTGGCTCTCCTCAACCCTTTAGCTCATAAAACCATTCTTCTCACAGTCCTGAAAATTAACCAGTCCAGATGTAACAAAGAAAATAATGACACAGACTCTAAGAAAAGAAAGAAATTTAAGGCTGGGACGTTAGCTAACATAAGCCAGGAAATTTAAAACGGAAATTGAAATTTCAGTCTAAGACAGACATTTTGGCACAGATATTGCATGATTTTCCTTTGAGTATTGTCAGTCAAGATCCTCACTCCTGGGACTACACCTTCACAGTACATTCCAAATACACACAACATGCAGAGAGGCTTTGAAATTTGGTGACATTTACATTTGGACTGACATCTTCTTGTAATACGTTTGACACCGAGCACTTTTGTAACAAAGAACTGAGCCGATTTCAACCCAAGTCTTTTCCAAAGAATAACGGGCAACTACACATGAATCAATAAGTGAACAGTTTGCTACAGCAAATGAATGCCTCCGAAAACAGCAAGTTTGCAGGCACCAGATGGAAGAAGAACATTATTGCAATTCCTGCATCCCATTGTGTAACAGCCAACAAAGCCGTTAACGCTTTCTGGTGATTTCTAAGCTTTTTAATGTGCTTTCCTCTGAAGGTGTTTTTTTGTGCCCTGTCAGTCTGCAAGCTAGGTTCAGCTGTCTGGGAAAGAAATTTTATTGGCAGGCTATCACACAGGGAAAAATACAAAATACAGACGGAAAGAAACACTAATGATTGCATTACAAAAATCACTAGATAGATACAAATCTTACATTGTGAAGTATGACCTGTTACCTACAGCACAAGCCTTTCACCTCTTACTAGCCAGTCTCCTCTCCCCTACAGCAGAGCCATTCACCTTTCTGCATCTTAGTTTATCACTTATCCCACAGAAATGTCTATGTCACGATCCCAAGGAGTTTTTATATTTCATTGTTTTCTTTTTCAGAAAGCAGACTTTTATCTTATTTAACATATGACATTATGTCTTCCTCTAGAACTCACAGCAAAACAGCAAGAGATGTTTCAGTCAATTCAAATCACTTACTTTCCTTGCTACCACCACAGATTATCATGAGAAAGCTACTCATTGAACAAAACACTCCCCGTTACAGACATCCATTTATGCTAAACACTATGTTTTCCTGTCCCCAAACATATATGAACATTTAAAGAATGCTCCCTTTGTTTAGAATGTGCTTTCAGTGCCTTGTATATAGTAGAAGTGAGAGTGTCTCATTTAAATTGTCAATAAGCATGTCTAAGCAATGTCTGAACTAGTCCCTGGCAAACCAGGGCAGAAGGATTACACAACGTGAACAAGCTGAACTCAAGTGAAAAATACTTGCTATTTATTAGATATATTGTCTTTCTTATTCAGGAAAACACCTGTATCTCATACAAGTTCAGAGAAACAAATTAATTTCTGCTGCAAACTAGAATAATAATTTTGAAATTTGGGTGTTCATAATTGCATTAGTAACAAATTTTTACACTCTGCTTCAGTAGTATCATGTTAAGTACCAGTCCAGTATGAAAAAAAGTCTTATTTTCATAGCTATATTTTTTAAGGGCATACACTAAGACTTGACTGCTAAAAGGTAAGAAAGCAATGCCTCCTCACTGTGTGTTTGTCTGTATGAAGAAAGATAAGTCATGGTTATTATTGACAACAAAGTATTTCATAACTCTATATTTTCCTGCAGCAGAAGTTCCTAAATCTCAATCAACCTCAATGTTATTTAGTTATACCTAAAGGAGGACTAGACCTCCAAATCACCCACTGATTACACAGTATAACCCTATGATGTCCTCCAGGAACACTGCATTCTGACCTCAAAAGAAAGCTAAATCGCTATCTTTATACTACTAACATAAAACAAGCAGTGGCTGCGTTTTAATTAACGAGGCTAACAAATAAGATTTGCTGTATAGAAAGATTTATCATCAAGAAAACAAGTATGCAATTGCATCTTTTTCCAGAGTAGGAAGTAAAAACAGTTCTTTGTAACAAAGAGGAGGAAAGGCTTGTTTCATGTACCTTGAGAGTGACCCATGCGAACAGGTCAGAGACAATGATGGTGAGAAGGTGTTGGGCAGGAAACAAAACTCACTGTTAGACCTCACAGCTCAAAAGGAAAATAATAATGAATTTTCTACAAAGCAGCACCACGTGGAATTCTGGCCATTTTGCCTAGTTCTCAGGAAGACACTGCTTAGGCCCTGAATCTGCAGTACCCACTCCAAACCAAAACAACCTGTGTGTTGCAAGCAAATGATCCAAACACACTTAAGGATGAATCATACAATGAAATACAGGCACTTGGCCAAAATAAGAGTATTGCTTCAATACAGGTGAGCATTGTCCCTAGAAAATTAAAGCATAATACTGCACCAGTACAATTTCAAAGAAACAAAGGCAGGCACATATGCAAGATAGGCAACATGAAGTATTTTGAGGTCCGTCATAAAATGAAAAATGCTAATAATTGAATAGATCGTGATGTTGTTTCCTTTGTGGTAGAACAGTATTGACAAATAGTGTCATGTTTCTTGTTTGTGAGCTAATGTCACAAGCATTTGAAAAATACAGCCTGCACAAAAAGACAATTCTCTGCCTGGAGTTGAGGCAGCACATCATCAGACTTGCCCTGGAGCAGCCAAAAGCTGACATTATGATGAGGGTGTTGCAATCTCTCTCAGGACTCCCTCGCCACTCTGGGAGGGAGCAAACTCATCTACACCTGGCACAGGGGACACTGCCCAATGTGCTGGTGCAGCCAGGATCAGTCTTCACTCCATCCACCCCTATTTGCCACCACCACTAACCTATGAGATATGTACGGGCATAAAAGAGAAGCACACTCTAAAACCTAGGCTTCCAAAATGCCACTCATGATTTGGGCAGCTCTCCTAGATCCTCATACCCTTTGCTGGCCAAACTAAGATATAATTCTGCATCAGTTAATTTCAAAAGTATTTCTATTGCTCAAAAATCCCTTCCCTTTACCATCTTAAGGCCAGATTATTCTAAACGCACATGAAGAATTGTTTTTAGGGATGCAATAATTTGAACACTACTTTTCTTTACACTTAACATCAAGTTTCAGTGTTCATGTTTGGATGCATCACCCTTTGGCATTTTGCGTATCTCAGTGATTAATCAATTCTGAACAACTACCACCAATATGCATCATGTGTTCTACTGAAATCCTAAAGCATACAGCCTTAACATGAAAGCACAGAGAGTTCAGAGGTAAAGCAAACTGAGAGCAAAATTCAGAGCAACACATGTGGGTCTTTTGTGCATCCTGGTGAGCTTTCAACCACCTGCCTGTCCCTGTTTATGAGTTGTGCTGAATGAAAACAACACAGAGTACAGCCTCTTCCAACCCCTGAACAATCCAGTTCTGGAGGTTTAACTGGGGAAGTGTTTGGTATCTACCTGCAGATATGTGATGAAGAACCACTGTATCCTACTGATGTGCTCCCAGCAAACCCTTCATTCCCGTTATCCCCAAGTACAGCACTGCTTAGGAAATGTCACCATGGCACTATGTTAAAACAGGCATTAGTTTGAATATATTAAATAATATAGTAGGATGCCACAGTGAGGCCGTTTGTGCCAGCACAAGCACTGCTGATACTCCCATCACTTTAACAGATCTTCACTCATGATAGCTCAATTTGAACTTTTTTTGAGGGAAAAAAAGGTTGGGAGGGGGGAGGAAGCAAAACAAGGCATCGTGGCAAAAATACACTCTATTGTGAAAAAAACTTCTGTGGTAGAAGTTGGAATCTCCAGATGTTGTGTCCAGGTATTAAGGCACACTAAGCACGTGGCTATCAAAACATTTCATGCAAAAGTCACCAAGTCTTGTAAAAAGAGACATCCCCCTAGCAAAATGAGAGGGAAAACACACAGCCCAGATGGGTGACTCTCCGAATGTGTGGCCAGTGTATCTCTGATACTTCTGCTCTAGATGCAATTACAGAGTTTACAGTGAATTAACACAATCTACAGGGCAAAGACAACAGCTGTTGAAGTCCACTCCAGCACCATTTTTAAAAATCCTATTTTACAATCTCAAAATACTGACTTAATTTATTAAGAAGGCATGCATAAAAAAGACAGTCTGTTTATTTATGAAATGAAATCACACTTTAAAAATATTTAATTAAATTTTAACGTGAAGAATCAAAAAAATTTAAAGAACTCAGTCTGGATTTTTTTTTTTGTGTAGATGTGCTGAAGTAAAAATTTTTCAGTAAGATTTTCTAGATGTCATGAAAAAATGTACTAAATGGAGACAAAATAACAGTACTTATTTTTAATATCTATAATACAGGATCACTGGACCAAACTAGAGAGCTCATAAATAATTTTGCCAGAGGTACTACTAGTCTCTCAAGGTTCAGATTCTGGGAAAACCATCTTCACTTGCCACAGTTCAATGCATGCTACATAGGAAATGGAGGTTTATTTACTAGGGAAGGAAGACATTCTGCTGGGATTACGCCATGTCTTCAAACATGCTAACTCTGACTGAACTGTCACATTCAGTTAACAAATCTGAACTACAGCGTCTTTTTCTGTGTTTGATGCAGAATTTTTTTGCTAATATTAAGCAACAACTCTGAATACTAAGATAGCAGAGAAAAAGTTGAAATCAACCTACACTAACATCTGAACTAAAAAGAAATCACTTTTGGCGGTCATACAGTGTGCTTCTTCAGTTCTCCCAAAAGCTTCATAATTAGTTTATATATTTGCTTTGATATAATTTCTAAGGTTTGTGAAAACTTATAAAGCATATCCTACTAGTTTAATCAGAACAGCAATCAAAGAATGTATAAGAGAATTAAGATCACAGTCCCACCACCCACAGTGATAGTCAAGCCAACAGCATGTCATCAAAGCTGTTGAAAACTAAATGTAACTACTGTTAACAAGATTTGCCAGGATACCAGAGTGACACACACAAAATGATCTACAAAGGTCTGTGCGTGGGAGACAAAAACTTCCCATGTCTCCAGAACTTTACAGGAGCAGAAGCATTTAGCCTCTTCCATGAAGACTGAGACATCCCATCAACAAAGGAGCTCTGAAGCAGGACACAACTGGGATTCAGATTACTTCTGTCACCACAGCACTCTTCCTTTATTGAGGTTTCTCCAGATCAGGGGAGGGGTGTAACGTCTACACCAAAGTTTGTTTCCAGCCTTGATATTTCTGAACAATGCCATTCTTTTGTCAAGCCTTTTCATGCAGAACACAGTTAATACAATCCACACCAGAATATTTTCTTGTGGTTTAATAAAGGCTAATTCCATCTTCAAATTAATACATTTTTAAGCAAAATCACAAGCATCCTCACTGCATTTTGCAACACACTTTAGATTTCCTTAGAATAAGTGGTTACTTGATTTATTTTTTTACAGGTTTCCATCAACAATTTGGGTTTCCTTTCTGTGACCTGGCATCTGAAAAGGTTGCTGGTGCATATGCTAGACAATGCAGCATTAAGAAATCTGGAAGATGGGACTAAAGATAGAACTACAGGGCACAAACTTGTACTGTGGCCCAACTAGCAACATTTTGGGCACAAGCACCAAAGGAAGAGCTGACTCCCTCAAGATCTAATGGAACTGAAAGCCAAGTGTGATGAAAAGAGTCTGAGTAGATCAGAGACAAACTGAAATTAGAACACTTCTTTCCTATCAAAGCTACCAAAGCTTCCCACATCAGTTTTACAAGGGAATATAATTTGGGCAGAATACAGAAACAGCATGAGTTAATTCCCTTTTCAGAGTAACGGGGAAACTACTGAAAATACTGGGGGTAAACTCACCTGATTCTGAGTGAGCTGCTTTTAAGCTCTGATCATTCAGTACAGACTGATGTTTTAGGTGAGTATGCAATACTTGATTTTCTCCCTCTTTACTAAGGTCCTTTCAATTTTCTGCAGTGAGTGCTGGATTCCATCAGATATATTTACATTTTTCTCTGTAAGTACTATTTGCTGGATTTTCACTTCACATGTTTTAACCATCCAACAAATACTGTGGTTATGCAAATGTTTACACTGAGATCATCTTATTTACTTTTGCGCAAAAAAAAGGAGTTGTTCTTAATTCTAAAAATACTGGACTTGTTTGGAGAAAAAATGATTAATAATTACTAAGAATTGTAATTTTCTAGTTGTTATAAACTGAACAGCGCAGCTGAACAGCAAATCACATGGTATTATGAAATTTAAGAAAGATGTCGGACTCATTCCTACATCCTCCATCAGGCAGATCTTCACTAACACTAATGAACATCTGCCAGCAAAGGTGGAGTCCACGTAAAAGTAAATACATAGCTTAATCAACATGCTTGTGAAGCTCAGTGCTCATTTTCCATCAGGTATTAACAGACCTTCAACATTCCCAACCTGCCCACTCCTTCAAAAAGCAGCAGTGGCTCCAGCTTCAGAAATGGTTCCACGCTGACTCACTTCTGCAATACCCAGGAGAGCTGAGACAAACCACACACAGAGAATTATTACTCCAAGTTATTGCTTCCCTTGAGCTATCTGAATAACAAACAAAAAGAATGCATAAAGTGAATCCAGATTTTCCTATTTGCCTCTTTTAGAATAGAAGCTCTTTGAGGCAGGAGGACTATTTTCATTTTAAATTCTGTACAGTATTTTTCACCTTATCAACAATTCACGTAATAATAACTGAAATTGTTCTGTCCTTGATTAAAGTGTGTCTACATAGCATTTAACAAAAGCTGGAGTTGGATGATGGTAAATACTAAGGTCTAGAATGAAAGGCACCTTTTCAGTGCAGTTGGCTACCTGGACTCAACGTAAGTGAAATACAACTTAGTAGCATTTGAATAGTATCAGCCATAGGGAGGAAAAAACATTCTATTCACTGTGACCTACCCAAACTTGAAAAAAGGAGGATGATTGAAAAGGGAAAAAAAAACACAAATACAGAAGGGTAAGATTCCAGTTTCAGTGGAAGCAGAAGCTACCACTGCCTCACTCAGTCAAGATACCAGTGTCACAGTATCCCTCAAAGTCAAGCCCAGGTTAAGTTCATCAAACTCATTACCTCCCACAACTGGTCATCACTGCATCAAGTCTCAGTGAAGAGCTTCTGATGAACAACTTACATGAATGCCTTTGATAAATCTGGGTAATATAAGACTGTCAATATAGAAATATTTGAAACACGTTTCCACTTACCAAGTAAGTTATACAAAAAACAAAATTCGTTGATACAGACCCTGACAGATCTCTTGGCAGGACAAATTTTATTTGGATCAAGAATATACACTGTAGATTATTGTTGAATTAGCCAGAACACAGTATGGTGATTACACGAGATTTATGCTGTCTGTGGAAAAGTATAGATGACACTCCTCTGGCATAAAGTCAGGACAACACAGAGAGACAACAACTGATTCAATAAAAATTTAACCAGAACAAAATTGAAACTCAAAAATTTTCAAATTATACCATGTGTTTGTATCTGTCCCTTGCTTTGCATCTCGTGCCATTTTTATTCTAAGATACACTAAAAGATTTATGAACTCTTCAGCTCATATCCTAGGGACTGAATCCAATCTCACTGGTTAGAAGGGTGTCCTCCACAAACTCAATCCAAAGTTTGTTTATGGTTAGTTGCAATGTCATTAGTAGTTTCTGTTTACCAATGTGGACTTTAAAACAAACATCTTGATTAAACTAAATCCACAGAAATCAGAGAATGGCATTCCAGAGGAACATTCTCAATCCTTTTCTAGTAAGATGGCAAATGGAAAGACAGGGTCTGCATAAAACAGGATCCCCAGGCACCTTGTTAGATACACAGTTTGACAACTCAGTTACTGACAAGCATAAAGAGAGAAACCTTCTGAAACTCTTCTAAGTAGATACCAGCATCTAAGCATGCCTGTTTCCAGACATCTTGCCTTATAGTGTCAATGCATCTAAGTGGACCTAGATACTTGTTTACATTTACCTTTATCTGAGCTTGTGGTAAGGGTCACTTCATACAAAGAGTATGATCCAACTCATGATGCTTATGCTGTACCCACTTAAAGCTGTGAGCCTTCTCACTCTTTACAGCCCTCATAGGAGTTCATAAGGTAACTCCTCTACTGCCTAGGACAGCTCAGGAATTAGCAAGTGTGTCTGTAAAGTGGCAGATATCAAAGGTTGACTGACATACAATAGGATAAGGAGGAGACAGCATGAATTCTGCAGGCTCGCCAATGAGCTGAAGAAACCATCAATTAATTACTATGTACAAGGCAGAAGACTTCAAGTTCCAGAAAATGGGAAACGTGCTCCATAGTAGATAACATGTCAACGTGCTGCAGTACAGCACAGTGGTTCCCAAACCCATTCCTAGCTGCTGCTGTAACCCTGCTGGTCCCACAGAGCTGGCTGCCTCCCATCACAGCAACTTACTGCATAACAGCTGATCCTTAGTATCTTACAGCACCTGCAATATGGGAACCTCTGTGCAAGTGAGAAGCATCATCAGGAGCTGGAATACAGCAACTCACACCACCACCACACCTAAAACAGGGTGGTACTTTGGCACACAGACACTCACAGATCCATTACAGGCACAGACTGTGATTGCCCATTCTGATCTCCAGTATCACAAAGGCCACAGCATTCCACAGCACAAGCACACCAGTGTCAGTGCAAGAACTTCAATCAAAGCTTAAGCCAATGCCAGCTGCTACAACAATATACTCTAAATGCTTCCTTTTTTTTTTTTTGAGTTTTTACTTTCCAAAATACAGTCCTCAACTAAGTATAAGCTTTACCATTGAAGTGAAATCTCAGTGAAGTCACCAGCAAAGAACACTGTTCCTTTTAATGAGCCCACATCCATATTTTGTTGCATGAGATTCACATGACAAAATGCAGACATCTACATACAGGTTAACCACCTAGCTTCCCTTGATCATCAGTGAAGAAAAGCAGACACTTCTAGACTCATCTTCTCCTAGAGAAGACACCTAAAATAGGTTAACTGATTTATACCCTAAAATGATTTTTTACCTCCTCAGGCTGAAACAAAGATTTAAGTGACAAGCTCTATATTGCAGATATCTATAAAAGGCAGAGAGAAACCCACACAGAATTTTATTCTTGGTTTTCAAATGAAAACACAACTTGTATAAATGGAATCAAGCATACCACATAACACAGACTGCTCTGCAGAAAGACCAGAATACACAGTTATTCACCACTCATTCACTAGGGAGGCTCCAAATATTTAGATACCAGACAATGAGATGGAAAGTTGTAAACATTAACTGTCTGCATGACCAATGAGTTGAAACAAACTTTTCAAATGATTTGATCAGGTTCCCTGGAGATCCTATAAGATTCACACATTTTTGATACTGTGATAATTGATAACTGATTTTCTATTTGAATAAAGTTACTCTAGCTATTATGTTTATCTTCTGTACTGTATCATTACACTTTAGTATCTCTCCATAGATTTAAATGAACAAAACAGTAATAATTTTGCTTCTCTGCAGTTTCAACATCCTAATTGTACTCTTTACTACAACAGGACATACTCACTGATTCATTCAACATCACCGCTTCCCTGCTGTGCCTTTGGGTCCCTTACTTAAATAGGAGTTGTATCCTCACTACAGATAACTCTCCTGTATTTCCATCCAGCTTCCAAAATCTGTCTTCTAATTTTCATCTTGCCTGCCAAAACTAACATTCTATTTATAATCTCTGAACTGCATTCCCAGGACCAGGAGAGGAAAATCTTGAGGCCACTTATGCCCTGTCATATACCACAGTACATTTTTGCCATGTCTTTGTCAACACTGGTTGCTCCCAACAATGGATATTGATTTCTCGGACCTTATTTTCCTTTCTTACTGTTCGTAGTCAATTATTTTGAAGTACTGAAGGAGAAGATTAAACTACTGACAGATGGAAATACCTCAATAAAACACAAATAGCAGAGATACAGTATAGAAAAATCTAGATCAGAATGGCAATTCTGAAACTGAAAACTCTGAAACACACAACTATCAGATAACAGACAAGTTTTTCCCAAAATAAATTAAAAATCTAGGGACCCTTTAGATTTTAAATACATAAAAATAAAATTTATACATTTTCTAAGGAAAAAAATGCTAAATATTGAATGCATATAACCAGTGGAAACCTTTCTGAGTTTTACCAAGGCCACAACTTCTGCTGAACACTATTCATCAGAATGTATTTCAATAACTTAGATTGCAGTAACTCCATAGCACCACATGATTGATGGGTGCAACACATATTTTTACAAAAAAAAAAAAAAGAAAAAATATTTAAAGAATAGGCTGTTAGAACAATGCAACAGGACTCTCATATTCAACATCTGTGGAAAAGAACGTGCATCTTATACATGAGCTGCTGTGCTTGAACACATTTATCCCCTCTATAGTCACCATTTCCATCTTTCTTTCTAGTGTTAAATATGTAGTTTTACTTTATGTATCCATAGCAGATTTCATTTTCCAAATTATTGGTGTGCTTCTCCCATTTTCTAGATTAAATACTTTAACAGCCTAGTTACCCCTCTGTTCAACAAAGAATATCAATTTGACATAATTTCTATTAGGCAGTGAATATTTCAGAGAGGAAACTCTTTTTTTTTTTTCTTATGCACACCCTTGTGTCTTATAACCTACATACTTTTCTAAGACCTTTCTTTTGCTTCCCTCTTCATCTTTAGTGCTACTACACAACACGAACAAAGGCTCCCTCTCAAACAGCTGATGTTCAAGGTCCCTTCCAACCTAGGCATTTCTATGGTTCAAAACATAGAAATCTTTCACAATATTTCAAGAGATAATTATTAGTATCTTGAAAAAACACAGTTTGGCCTAGAATCATTTCTCAATATAACAAAGACTGTTTATTATTACATTTCAGTATATTAAAGACTCTGTTTCAGTGTGTTACGGGCTCTGAAGCCTTTGTGTTGTGACACTTTTTCTACAGCTGACACTTTTTTCCAGAATAAGGACTCAACAGCTTTTTACGAGAATGCACTTTTAAAATACACTCTGTAATGAAGACTCAATTCATTAGAAAAAAGTCACAATTATCAAAAGCAATTTTCAATATAAACAGTAATCTGTTCTTACAAGCCAGGACTGAGGTACACAAACACTGCTGTAGTGACAATTAAGTAACAACCTCTGAAGCATTGATATTAGCCTTCATTTTAAGAAATACTAGAATTTAAATTAAAGAAAAACTTAAAATGCTTCAGATGCTTTTCAGATTACTTACATACTATGCTTATAATTGGTACTTACCAAACAAATGCAAGGTAATTACTCTAAAGATTACATGGATTCCAATTTGTATAAAAGCTGGTGTATCAGCAACAGGGTTGTAAAATTTTCCTTTTTTATTTTTTAGTGGATTGAATAAGTCGCCCTATTTGTAAAGAACCATGTCTTGTTTCCACCTTGTGCCACATGAGCCCCAGCTGTTCCTCATGGCACTCTGAGGGACCAAGGTGCTGCTTTAGTCCAGCTCTGTACTTTCACCGCCTGGCCAAACAGAACACAAGGACCAGGCTTCTACCTGCCAGAGGAAGTCATTTTCATCCAGCCAGACATCTGCTCTCACAAAGTTTTTAAGAATCAAGTACTTTTTGATAGCTACCCCTCTTTAAAATACATCTGAAACCTGTGAGTGAACTCAAAAATCAGAAGGAAAGACTACAACACAGACTAACAGACAGCATGATTGCTTTAAGTGCCATTTCCTTCAGAAACCAGGCCAAAAGGATATTCACTCCAGACTCTCTACCAGAGTCACAGTGGAAGAAAAATAAATAAATTAATACATAAAATCAGTGTGCTGATGAAAAAAAGAAAAGGAATTGCTGCAGAAAAAGGAAACTGGAAAACATATCATGTCCATCTATTCAACAGTTTATAATATATAGAACACATTCTTTTCAGTCAGTTACAATTCCAGATTTCTTTTCACATTTATGGTAACAACATAGCAAGGGAATGAATTTCTAATGTTGACATATTGATTAGTCAGTAATATGGAGGTCTAATGAAGAACCAAACAAGCAAATAATTATTCAGATCAGTTCATCCTGAGTTTAGTGAATTTCATTTTCTGAAAGAAAGAAGTTGATTCTCCTTCAAAAACACCAAATCTATTTTATTGCCCACCACCAATTTCAAAAAATTGATCAGCATTAAAAGTTAGTTCCACAACAGAAAAGTATACCCAGAGTATAAAATTCTTATACACAACTTATTTACTCAGTAAATATCACTTCAAATTAATATTAACCTCAAAGTTTTATTTTTAATTAATATTTACATTTAAGATAACCAAATCTTGATGCTTAATCTTTTTCCACAAAAATAAAAACGTTTCCGTAACGTTAGTGCATCAACGTGCAAAGAAAAATTATCCTTCCCTGAGGAAAACTTATACACAAAAGATGCTGGACCCTTTGAATTTCTTCCCAATTTTCATCACTAGTACAGCTGTACATCTGAATGAGAACAACTATGAGAAGAATAATTAAAAGATACTGGCAACATAAGATCTGGAGCGACTTAATTTAATAGCATAGTCTTTTAAAAATTCCTGTTCATGATTTATTTTATAAACACAAAAGTCTAAAGTCTGTACTTACTTCAACAGGTGTAAATAATGCTTGTTCAATGTTTTCATTGTTTTTCTCCTTGAGATCTTGTGGGATGTTTCTATTTCTAACTTGGAAGTGAGTCTTACTAAGATAACCATCACCAAGGTCCTGTGTTCAGAAAACAAGAAAGAAAATTTTTAGTAACCAAAATGCTAAATGGCATCACTGTTCTAGAAAATAAACAGAGCATGGTATTTAGGCATAAGCTCCAAGTCTTTTTATAGGCACCAAGGACTGCATTGCTTTTCAGCATCTTCTCATAGGCAGTTTATACTAGTTCTTTGTGTCCAAGGAAGTATTTTAACACCAAGACCTGAACAATAAAAATAAAATTTAAATATAGCTATGAATTGAATAAGACAACTACCTGGGGATCAGGATAAGTGCCAAAGAACTGGAAGACACTGCACTAAGGTCATGAAGAGATGAGCAGCAATTAATGACTTTGATCTATCTATTTTAAGCAATGCAATCATGCCAATATAAACTTCTTAATTCTTGGTAGATTGGTTTATTTTTGCTCTGTTTCCCCTCTACCTTTCTTAAAGTCCTGAAAAAAAAACCCAAACACTTCAGAACTTATGTGTACAGAGTCACAATTTGTTCCCTTCACTTGATCACCCCTGAGGGTCAAATGTAAGAGAAAACAGACAAAGATGTCCTTCTCCCCATTCCCTTTTTACCATTCTGCTTCCCAGGCCACAGAGTCTACTGTTGTAAAAGGCCCTTGTGCAATTTCAGAGTGGCAGGAGAAGGTTTTGGGAGCCCCCCCTCCTTGCTGGCCTGATTATCTGCACACATATATAAACTTTTTTTTATTATTATTAGAAGTAAGAGCAGAGAAAAAGTTTAATAACAGATAGCTGGAAAAACATACATTCTGAGAGGGAGAAAAGGGTATACAGAACACAAAGAACAGTAGTTGCATTTTAAGAACTTTTTTCTTAAAGGAAAAAAATAAATTGGGGTTTTATTAGCTGTTTCATTACGATTTATTTTAGACAAACACAGAAAGCATATGCACAGCATCTCATGAAAAAGGATTTTATTCAAAACAATCTCTCTACACAATTCATTAATGTAGTACTAAATTGCTTGACAAGGCTGCAAATTTCACTGTAACTTAACTCTTTGGTTAATCTGTCATTGCTGACGCATCTTATTTCATGTATTTCGGCTTTTAAATCAACATGGGTTTTACTCAGACACACCAGTTCTCTCTTTTTAAGGACACTGCAGAATATTTGTACCTCCAAAATCCGCTATGGGCTACTTGTTTACTTTGTTCTTACCAAGTTTCACACATAAAAAATGGTAATGCTCTCCACATGTGCTTTTGTGCATGAATTTTCAAGCATGAATCACACTATGAGCAATTACCTTGCTCGTAACTTCTCCTATCACATACCTGATTTTCTCACTAAATCTCACCAAGAGAATGGATCTGTCACATTTTGTTGGATGTCCCAGCTGCAGAACCAACTGTATCCTGTCCAGTAAAGAATCAGGCGTACAGAGGACAACAGTGAAAGAAATATTAAGCCTAACCCAGTGATACAAAAGCCACCTCTCTTACTCTCAGCACTCACTTGTGCAAGTGTCACCAGGAGTAAAGCTACCTGCACTGGTATTTATCCCCCTCTGAGCAGCAAAGAAACTACTACAGCCACCCACAGAGGTAACACGCCCCAGGGCACAACGAGCTCTGCCAGAGAAGGGTTGGATATAGCACCTCCCTGAACCAGTTCTTCCTGTCAGCAGGGAGGAGTCAAGCTCCATTCTGTAGTATTTGAGTGCCACGAAAAAAATATCTATGGATAGCTGGAAACGTGGAGTTAGCAGACTCTGTATTGATAGCTGCATGTCAGAGGCTAGAGGAGAGGTGGCAGGACAGAGAAGCATCTCTCCTGCTGCACTCTCTGTAGTGTTATATCTTTTGTACGATTCCACCCCTAAAAAAAATAAATCCACACTTTAGCAAGGGTCTTGACCCCGTTAACGTGGAAAGGGGGTTAATTTCTAAGCAAAAGGGAACTGATATAGCCTTTGATATGATTACCTAGATTAACCTAACTAAATAGGAAACAAACATAAAGCAGCAAGCAAACAGTGGGCAGCCTTCATGTCTAAGACACAACTATCCATCCCTAATAACAGCACCCAAGTTAGCTCCATCAGGTCTTACAGTAGAGGTGCACTTGGCTTTTTCACACTTTCTTCTGGGGGGAAAAAAAAACCCAACAGATTATAAAAATAACATAGTTTAGAACATTTTGCTTACAGCTATAAATACAGGGTTCTGCTTGGGCCATGTGAGCTTATGCCACAAGAGCCAGCTCTGCAGAAACAGTGAGTATTTCATCATCTAAATTTAATCTCTACAGAAAACACAGGAACACAAGAACATAGTTCTACGAGCCTGGTTTACTTGTGTGGTCTTATTGCTATCAATGGGTCTATTCACGTGAGTATGGAATGAGGAATGGGATCCAAGTGCATTACATCAGCAAAATTAAGAGTGCCCCAAACTACCCACAACACATATATTGGTAAAAAAAAAAAGCAAAAAGACAATGAGACATCTTGTTAACAAAAAGCTTCCTTCCCAGACTACATACTATAAAGGGGAGGTCTCAATGGCCAGGTTTTTATCTCATGCTGAAATCACAGAGTCGCCAACTTGGCCCATTAAAAAAAAACCTCTCACAATTTTTTATATGTGAGAACAAAAATCTATCTCATTCTGCTATTTCCAGCAAAGCTTCTTATTTCACAGAAAGTTCAAACTCTGACCTATGTATTAAATTCCCAATAGAGGCTCAGAGCATCTTTCTTTGTTGAATAAATCCTCACAAATATAGCCTTGGACTAAAATCTAAAGTTTCAAATGGTTGTTTGTAAGAAAGGGTGCAACACTTAGCTAATATTTGCAGTCTTTTAACGACTTCTAAACAGAATGCATCTAAGGCCGAGATCCTGCTTCTTACTGGAATTGTTTCATCTGTGATGAAAGGGTTACAAATGCTAATGTACAACTACTTATGTAGAAATGATGACACACATTTACTCCAAGATGTCTTGCATGTCAAAATGCTACAAGCATGACCCTTCTCCCCAAAATTCATGAAAGCATGGGAAACGACTAAAAGGCCATTAAAGTGAAAAAAAAATAAATCTAGAGCAGTAAATTTTCTACAGCAGAAAAAAGAAACATACAGATAATGAGTAACCCAAACCATCCACTATTGAAAACTGGTCAGAGAAGCAAGAGAACACAAGAAAACTTACATTGCACACCCCTCAAAAAAAATGTGGCAAAAATAAATCCTAGAACAGCGTGGATTTATTACTAGATGGAAAATAACAGAAGCATTCAAAGTAGAAAACGCAAGTATTCAAAATATTTCTGTTGTTTTCATAGAACAAATACAACTGATGTAGCCATAAGCCGTAACTATTATGAAGTTCTCATTTCAGCAGTGGTTCAGCAGGACATTAGCATGAAGTGGCTATCATTACAGTGGTATTTTTAAAACTGCTGATTTTAAGTCTCTGGGAACTGTGAAAGTTTCTTATGTCAATATATGGTATTAACATATATTTATAAACTGCCTAATTCATGTAACTACACACATATCAGCTTGCTATCATCCCAAGGCAAATAACAGAAGACGTTATACAGAATTCAGTAAATAACAAAATATATACAGTAAATGTAGTTATTTTTAACAAAGATTTTGTCAGGGTAACTTAAAAAGACATTTTTTTAATAAAAATAAAAGTCATAACAATATAATCTCAAACTTCCATAAAATAACTGTTGATTCCACAAGTGGAAATTTAAAAATTAAAATAATCCCACACTAATCTGACACGTACTAAAGGATGAAAAACATGATTAATTCACAGATCTCAAATGTAACTTAAAAAATGGGGAATCATCACAAAAGAAGTGATTCTAATGGCGTCCTGTGGGACTAGTCTTGGCCCCGTGCTATTTAGAATTTTGATTAATGACCTAGAAACAATACGTAATTATTATTGGTGAGGTTTAAAAGTTATGGGGAAGCAGCAAATAATGAGGATTGATCATTAATACAGGCAGATTCTTCTGTTTGCTGCATGGAACTATGATGTATTTTAATGCAAAACATAAAGGCACACATCTGTAACAATGACTATGTGCTATTCCAGCTGAGAGTCCTGAAGTGATCCTTGGATATAGAACCACAAGCACTTGCCCAGAGTAGGAAGGTTTGAATTTCACAGTGATACAACTCTCATCGTCTAGTTCTGCCCACAGCTCAAAAAGGATTTTTTTATAATGGAAAGGATTCAGAGGAGATCCACAGGACTGATTAAAATACTAGAAAATATGTCAAATAGTCAAGGAGCTCAACACGTTTTGTTTCTGCACTAATAAGGTTAAGGAATTAATTCATTTGAATCTAAAGTACCAAAACAAGTAGAGTTCTGATAAAAGAAGGGTCCTCATCTTAGTAGAAAAGATACGGCTACCAATGGCTGGAATATTAAAATTAAGCAGTTAAGACTAAAAATAACAGCTGCTTTTTTTTTTTTAATTCAATTTTAAGCATAGCCAGCCATTCAAAAGGCTGGTTGAGAGACGTGACTTTCCTCATCATTGTAAATTCTTAAAAATGAAGACTGTATAAAGTCTTAAAAGGCATTTGCTGATCAAAGCAGAAATCATCTCAGGTAACCCTCTGTAGGATTGCACTCGGCTATCCCAGCAGCTGTTTCTGGATTCATGAACCCTATTCAATACATGTATTGGCCTAAATCCTCAGGTAAACCACCTATGCACTATTTTGTTCTTGGATCATTTATTTCACATGTTATAAACCCTCCCTTAAAGGATGTCCCAGCTTGTGGTAGTTCTCAACAGCTCAAAAAGGCCAGCAAGGGGGGTATCCAAAAATTAACACTACAATTATCTTACCTTGCTAGTTCTCCACTCCCAACCATCTCCTATCTGCTGTGAATGTTTAACAAATTCTTCACAGTACTGCTTGAATCTTTTTTCTTCCAAAAAGAAGTCTCCTTCTCCTGCCATGCTACTGGATATCTGCAGAGCAAACTACATGTTAGTGGTGACAGATGAAATGAATACTAAAACCTTTTTTGTGTTGGGTTTTTTCTTGGTTTTCTTTTTCACGGATTTATACAAATTGAGTAGTAAAGTAACAAAGCACTGGGCAAAAAAAAGTGTCATTAAGTAACACAAAGACTCATTTCTTCTAGTACGTTAGAGAACCATAGACACACACAGTGGCTGAGGTTGGAAGGGACCTCTGGAGATTGTCTAGTCCCATTCGCTTGCTCACAGTAGTAGAGCAGGCTGCTGGATCATTCTCAGATGGGTTTTGATTAAAGATGGAGATGCCACAACCTTTATAGAGAACCTCCTCCAGTATTCAGTTACCATAAGAGTAAATATTTTTTCTTTTATCTGAATGAAAAAGAGTATGTATCAGTTTGTGTTCATCGCCTCTCTTGCTCACTGTGTAGTACTGAAAAAAGTCTGGCTCCCTCTTCTATATTCCCTCCCACCAGGTATTTATACACATTTATAGAACCCTACTGACCTTTCTCTCCTTCAGGCTGAAGAGTCCCAGCCCTCTCAGCCATGCCTTGTATGTCAGACACTCTCAATCATCTTTGGGGCCCTTCACTGGACTTGCTCCAGTATGCCACTGTCTTTCTTTTACTGGGGAGTCCAGAGCTGGACATAGTACTGCACCTTTAACATACGTTTCTTTTGCTGCACAGTCCAGCTGGCAACTAGAAGCCTGAATCCACTTGTGGGCTACTTCCATGCATCTATCACCCATGAACTGAACGGCTCCACAAAACCTTAACAACTCTAATGTTTGTGGACCCAGAGCCTACACCATGGCCATCAGAGTCCAAGCTGAAGCAAGTGTTCCTGCATGTCAGCAGTATAGCTCTCAACGGTCCAAAAATGTGGCTTCAGGGGGGTACAGCAAGCTTCAAATGAGCACCTTCTCTACCTGTCAAATGCTCCCCTCTCAGGGTTTCAAAGATAAGAGAAAAACTCTGAGAGCACCCAGCCAGTTTTACTTTCTTCCCCGTTCAAAGGGGATGTACCATAAGTAGAGCTGTTTCAGTGTGTTTACAGACACCAGGCATCACTGCAGTACTACAAATACTCAGTAACTATTACAATGGGTCACACCTTTTCCTAAGAAATACAAAGGACTCAGCACCTCATGCAATGTTCATTATTTTTCAGGATCTGGCCCTGGAACACAACATCATCCTGTCTTCCCCGTGACATAAATTATTTATCTACCACGAAAGTACATGATTTTCAATGGCAGTTAACTCAAGCCCCCATTACCGTTTGCGCTGTGTGAATGTCAGGGAGGGGAAAATGAGTAAAACAGAGACTATGAACGTTTCTGCCGTTCCCAGCTCTCCCAGTCCAGACACTGGACTGCAGAACTGCGGCAAGGGCACCGTGAGGAGAGCGTAGCTCTCAGGCACGTTTCGAGCGGAGCCATGTGCCTCAGGAAACCAGCAGCTCTGAAAAGCTTTCTCTATTAAGCTACTCCGGGGAGCGTGAGGAGCCGACCCGGGCCGGGAGGCAGCACAGGCCAGGCCAGGCCTGCCCACGGCCGGACCGACCCCCCTCCTCCTGCCCCACCGCCCTGCGCAGCCCCTCCCGCCCCGCCGGGACGGCTCCCCCGGCGCGGCCCTCCCCCCTCAGCCACCCCCACGGGGGATCCGCCGGCCGGGACAGCCAAGCGACATCCACCGGGGCTGCGGGTACGGCAACGGCGGGGCTGGGGAGAGGCCTGAGGCCCGGCCCAGCGCAGGCCGCGCACGGAGGAAACGGGGACGCAGCCCCGAGGCCGGCCCCAGAGAGGGGCGCAGGACAAGGAGCGCGGGGGGAGCAGCCCCGCCGCACCGCCCCCCACATACCGTGCCCTCCTCCTTCTCCTCCTCCCGCCGGCTCCGGGCCGCGCACCCGCCCCGCCCGCCGCGCATGCGCGCCCCGCGGCGGGACCGTGGCGGGAGAGAGGGGGGAAGGAAGGTGGCTGGGGTTGTGTGTGGAGTGCAGGCGCCGTGTGTGGGCAGCCGATCCTGTGTGTGGGGAGCCGATCCCGTGTGCGGGGAGCCGATCCCGTGTGCGGGGAGCCGGCCCGGCCGCCCCCCAGCCCTTCGCAGTCTCTGCGTGAGGCGATGGGGCGGGAGCGGTTCCCGCCCGACTCTGGACGGGGCCTCCTCTGTCCCCCCTCTTGGGTCAGCTCCCGCCCCCGAAAAGTGTTACCCCAGATAAATTGGGCTCGGTCTGGCCTTCTTCCAGGAGCTCAACAATGCCCGTTCTATCCGAGTGCTTCTAATTGGTTTCGCAGACTTACACAGCCTCTCTCCCCACAACATAAACACATAATGTTACTGCTTTTCCCTAAGGAAGATGAGGAGGCAGGAATGTGAAATTAAAACGGCCAAGTCACCTGAGAACTGTCATACATGACATGGGGGGTAAGTAGAAGAGTGATCCAGAGTGGCTGCATGGTTGTCTGGGTGAAAATATGACGAAATGCAGGGCCTCACCAAAACCATAACCCTGAGCTGCTTCCAGGAGGTGTCCAAGATGTAATTCAGTGTTCACCATGTTACCTAGCTGTGTTGTCTTTTGTAATTGCTTTTAGATCTGATAATTTGGTAGGTGCACAGAAGCTGTTTTGTTACACAAATGCTAGAAGAATTACTTTTAAATTTACGAGCCTATTAAACCATACATTTTCCAGTGGTAAGGTCCTGCCTGGCATGACTAAGCTACCCAAACTGTAGTATGTGCAGAATGCACTCTATTTGGATAGACTTAAGTGGAACGTAAAATGTTGGCATCACCTATTTAGCTGTAAACTGCCATTTTAAAGAGTTTTATGACTGTTGCATTAAGAGAGAACAAGAGCCATCCCATCAGCTTTGGAGGCCATACTGCTCAGTGGAGAGCCTGCACATGCAAATGGTGCTTTGCTCTGGCTGGTTGTGATGCAGCCTTCTGCAACTGTGCCCTTCTTAATTTGTTTTTAATTTGCTGGGTGTGGAGAGCTCACATGGGCCAAAGTTTTTTGCTGGAATATTCCTGAGGTAAACCATTTCTCTTTGTTCCTAAAATTCCATTTTCTAGATTTTGGCTGTTAGCAACTGAGTTCTTCAGATATGTACCATGACTCATATTTAAATATAACTCTCATTAGTCTTTGTCAACAATGACATCTTCCATCTAAGTCTAGTTTTCAACGTTACGTAAGCAAAGTTTTGTTTCACAAAGGTATTCTGCAGAATGACTGTGTGATGTGCTTTGAGCAGATTATGATACCTCCATAGATTACTATTTTGACTGCATATATTATTTTTTAAAGCAGTTACATAGCTTGGGTGATGCCACTATAGCTACAAGTTGTGATGCTATAGTCATTATTTAATCATCAGAATTAATTATTTATATTATTATTCACTGTTTCTTTTAATTGTTGGGGTTTTGAAATTTGATATGTAAACACCATGTTGTCATCCAACCCTGAGTTTTGAAGGAGGATTTTTACATTGTGGAATATATTCTGTAAGCCATTTCTGCTCACAGAAAATGCCTGTGGTATTGAAAAAATGTCACGTAATGTGCATTGCCTTGGAAGCTACAGCTCCTGATTTCTAATTTTAGCTTTGTTACTGTCTCTCTGGATTTTCTTAGGGAAGAATTGTTGGGTTTAAGACATAGCTCATTTAAAAAGTGGCTGATAGGGCCTTGATTTTGCATTGAAGTTAGAAAAGAAGTTGCCATGACTTGCAGTTTTCAGAAAACAAAGCCATAATTCCCATATATTCAGATCCATTCACTTTATTTAAAATTCTGAGTACACAGCCCCTGTAAAAATCTCAGACATCCAGTAACTAGGATCTCCACACTAGTGGCCATTTTTGAAGATTACAGGCTCTAGCCATCCTGTTGGAGTGTCACAAACAGACAATATGATCTATGGACCTCAACCTGAACATACACAGTGTTAAGTAATTATGTATTGCTGGTTTCCTCATGACCAGCATAACTAACTCTTCACGTTACAAGGTCTAAAATGCTTAACTTTGAAAAACTGTTAGATCCATACATTATTACTAACAGAAATATTATGTATGTCTATTTAGACAGGATGCGGTACCTGCTAGAGGTGGATTCTAATCCTGGCTCTGCTGTTGATGAATTTGGGCTAAGTCTCAGTTTTCTCTGTCCATTTCCCTTTTTGTCTCTCTGCAGAGCCCACCAGACTCATGGTATATTCTTACAGCCTCTGGTATCTGCTTGGTCATCTCCAGTATTATTGCCAAGGCATTTCAGTAAGTTGCAGCAAGTACCTCTTTATCAGGGGAAATGCATTTACTGTAGTTCTAAAGTTACTTGACACGAAGTCCCAACATGGGGGTTTCTCTTCTTTCTCTTCCTTCTCTTGCCTGTACTCTGAATCAGTGCCTCAGGTTTCCATCTCTCCTCTGCCACACAAAAGTAATAATAGCCCTGTTCCTTGTGTCACTACTTAGATGTTTATACACTTAAAACAAATGGATACAATAGGTCATCAGATAGTTTGGTTTGTTCTGAATGTATTATTATATATACTTATTAATATATATTACCACATATTGATAATTTTTGAGAGCGAAGTACAGTTGTTGTAGGAAGTTTGTTGGTTGGGACTTTTAGAACTAAACAGAATAAACATCATGGAGAATAATCCTTCATCAGCCAGGCAGTGACCTGAATGATCTCCAGAAGGTCTTTTCATCTCTTCATCCTATTTGTTTGGTCCCCAGAAACACGGCTTCATTCAAAACCCATTCATCAGTCAAGCAGTTCAGGCAACACGACTCTGCAAAGGAAAAGGTAACATTACAGCTCTCAGACTGATAGGATTAACACGATGTACATTCTGTTCCACAAATCCTCCTTAGTATGGTTTGGATCTGGAGCAACTCACAGTAATTCTAAAGCTATTTCTTCCACTTTGGTTTTTGATTGCTCTTAATTTCCAATGCTGAGCAATGTTGCTAAACAAAAAAGAGATAATAATCTCTTACTGACAGTGCGTGACAGTACCTGGGTTGCAAAGTTTTATAAAAAAAGGAATATTTCCATGTGAGCCAAATAAGAGATAATTTTATAGCCAAAGCAAAATGCTCCAGAAAATGTCTCATGAGGTTATTGGGCAGCATATCATAGAATGCCGGGTTGGAAGAGACCTCAAGGATCATCTAGTCCAACCAACTATATTCAAGCCCAACATATCATTTGTGCTATAACAAATAGTTTCCTCGCTTGCTGTATTAATATGGTCATAAGGTCAAATGTACCCTATCTACAAGAAAGATTTCATGTACTAGCAACATCTCCAAAAATGAAATCCTGGTCTTCGTTCCAGTTGAAATCTATATAAGCAAACATTCAGCACAGCTGACTGCTTAGCTTAAATCTCTTCATTGCCTGTCATTAAATTATTAGTGCCTATGGAGGTTCTGCACCAATAATATATAGAAAGAATTAAAAGTAAGTTATTCTGCATTCTTCTGCTTCATTTGTTCAGGAGAATTAGTAGTTGAAATTCCCCTGATAGAACTTGGTAGATGGAGAGTTACTATTTCAAAATTGTTAACAAACCTTATTTTCCAATAATCACTGTAATATTACAGTGAAACAGACAAGTAGTGTTATTTTCCCTTTGCTGGAAGAGTAAGAGGAATTAAATAACTTGTTGAAGGCTGTGGTGACTGTGTTAGGCTGGCAAACAGAGCTGAATTTTGTAGATGCGTGATCTGTGCCTTCAACACACTTGCTCTTGTGCCCTGTGATTGTTCTGAGAGAAAGTTCAAAAGGAAACAAACTGAGAGGTATACAAACAGCATACATTTTTCATGAGTGTTTTTATTCCACTCCAGCAGCTACCAACCAGCACTGAAGAAAGTACTAGCATAATGCAGCAATTGTTGCCACCTTCTGTTTTTGGCAATTTTTCCTACTTCTTTCTACTTATTTTATCTAAAAGTTTAATAATTCCTTTAGGCTTCAGATTTTTTATTTGTTTTGTGTTCCCTTTCTGTTACTGTTATTCATGTTCCATTCTTGTTTTATTTTTTTTTCCTATTAGACCAATAAATGTTGAAATCAACTTGAGACAGGCTACATATGCAATACTCAGGTCATTAATATAAAAGATAAAAGCTGTTGAAGGTCTCAAATATTTTGCTCCTAAGCAGGGAAATTGGATTTGAGGGGACATTGGGAATAATGAGGAAGACCAATTGATACAGAAAGATATATTTTTCAATCGGCTTACAAGCTGGTGGTCAAAACAGCATTAAAATATCTGCACAGTGGAGCAAAGGTCATTATAACACAGGATTACATGAAAATCCAATAAAATAATGCTGTTAGAACCTACGATAAATATCTACAGTTGTAATAAATAAGGAAGTTACCATCTATCTCCCTTGTTTTATTAAACCAACAAACTTATGCTAACACTGTCCAGTTTGCTAAAATCAGCAAATCAGAAACCAGTTCAAAGTATAATGTATGAAATATTTTTGTTCAGGATGCAAGCTAGATCAGAACTAGGATTCATTTTACATGTATAAGGTAAATAAAGCCTAGTGCTAAGCTCCAGAGTACATTATTCCAATTATTCATCTGGTATAGGTCTGCAGGCCCACATATAAAATTAGCAGCTCATAATTAACACTGAAGTGAGTCAAGACGGAGAGATATTGATGCTAGGAAGCGAGGATTTTATTCTTGATGCCTACAAAATATTATGAACCCAAAATGATACAATGTAACATGCAAAAGCTGTGTTTTGAGAATATTTCCCTCAGATGATAGATAGATCAAGGGGGAAGCTGGTTGGACGGGAAATGACAGGCAAGAACAGAACAATTATCATCAGCCTTGTGCAGAGCTTAACTTGAAGGTTTACTGTAAAAGTGAAGAACTCTGTTATTTAAGGAGACTGTCTGAATTGAAGAATGAGGGGGAATTTCTTCATGAGTGAAGAATGACAGATTGTACACTTCTTTGTAAAGCAATTCAACAACAGAAACTATTCAAAGATGAGAACAAAAAGTAAAACAGCTTTCATTCTCCACTATCATTTTTGCAGAGAAAACATGTGAAGAAATTGTCCACTTAGAAGCTAAGCAAGAAGTAATACAAGTAGTTGCAGACATCACATAGCAGTACTGATCATTGGTCACAAATTGCAGATGAATTCCTATGATTTCAAGGCAGATGCTTTTGAACAAGTGATCAGGGACAAGAATTCAAATTCCACCAAAATGCATAAAACAGTACTTTAAACAAATGCTATTTCTTAATTAATCTGGTAGAAGTTGTAGCACCCAGTCACGTTCACTGAGATTGTCTGGATGCCTCTTTCTGTCCGATCTGTCCAACATGCAGTTACTAAAGAACTGTCATGAGGGAAAGGGCATCAAGAGGTTGTCTCATCTGATGGCAGGTGTGCAGCCTCATCCGGGAGGTGTAAAGCAGTAACTCCTTTGTGCTTCATTGAAGTGCACAAAACATAGTCTGAACCCTGCCCATGACACAAATTGTTCTTCCAGTCCATACCAAACCCTTTTCCTGCCTTGGAACTCGCTCTGAATATTTAAGGTACAGCCAACAACATCACGAGAGGTACATGATGTATACATGTGGTACTCCAGTTTGAAGTATTTAAGTATAGTTCAGAGAGTGTTGAGTCCTAGCAAGTTTGACTTCATGTATATTGTTCATGTCACAGCATTGTATGCACACAACATCCTGCACACTAGGGACCTATATGATCTGTATGTTTGATTTCAGGATTCCTGGGGATCATCACAGGTGTCTTTCCAGAAATTAGATTGTTTCTTGGGTTTCATTTTGCTTTGCAATACCCTTTTTTTTCCCCTTTATGGTCCCAAAGAGGGAAATAAATGGCTTTCAAAGACAAATGCTTCTGTAGTTGGGTGAGGTCCTGGATAGCTCTGGAGATACTAAGGGACTGCAGGTGCCCCAAGTTTGTCCTCAAAGAGTTACACCAGCCCAAAGAGTCATGTGCTGCAGTTCAGTAAAGGCTTGATGGATAAAAAGGATGGTAATTAGAACAGCAACATGAGTTGAAATATGGCAAGGCTGGTGACACCAAAGTAATGATGTTACAAGTGGTGTTCCCCAGGGCTCAGTATTGGGGCCTGTTCTCTTTAATATCTTTATTGGTGATCTCAATGAGCGGATTGAATATGCCCTCAGTTAGTTTGCAGACAACACCAAGTTGAGCAGGTGTGTTGATCTGCTTGAAGGCAGGGAGGCTCTATGGAAGGATCTGGACAGGATGGGTTGATGGGCTGAGGTCAATTGTATGAGGTTTAACAAGGCCAAATGTCCTGAGCTTTGTCACAACAGCCCCCTGCAGTGCTACAGGCTTGGGGTAGAGTGGCTGGAGAACTGCCTGGAGGAAAAGGACCTGGAGGTGTTGATCAACAGATGGCTGAAGATGAGCCAGTGTGTGCCCAGGTGGCCAAGAAGGCCAACAGCATCCTGGCTTGTACCAGCACTAGTGTGACCAGCAGGACTAGGGCAGTGGTTGTCCCCCTGTACTCACCACTGGTGAGGCCACACCTCAAATCCTGTGTTCAGTTTCGGGCACCTCACTCCAAGAAGGACATTGAGAGGCTGGAGTGGGTCCAGAGAATGGCAGTGAAGCTGGTGAAGGGTCTAGAGAACAAGTCTTGTGAGGAGCATCTGAAGGACCTGAGGTTGTTTAGCCTG
>VYZX01030578.1:100047-119185 GCA_013401335.1 Brachypteracias leptosomus
CTAGAGAACAAGTCTTGTGAGGAGCATCTGAAGGACCTGAGGTTGTTTAGCCTGAAGAAAAGGAGGCTCAGGGGAGACCTTCTTGCTCTCAACAACTCCCTGAAAGGAGGTTGGAGCAAGGTGGGGGTCAGTCTGTTCTCCCAAGTAACAAAACAACAAGAGAAAAGGAAATGGCCTTAAGTTGGTCCAGGGGAGGTTTGGGTTGGATATTAGGAAAAAGTTCCTCCCCAAAAGGGTTGTCAGGCCCTGGCCCGGGCTGCCCAGGGCCATGGTGGAATCACCATCCNTGGAAGGATCTGGACAGGATGGGTTGATGGGCTGAGGTCAATTGTATGAGGTTTAACAAGGCCAAATGTCCTGAGCTTTGTCACAACAGCCCCCTGCAGTGCTACAGGCTTGGGGTAGAGTGGCTGGAGAACTGCCTGGAGGAAAAGGACCTGGAGGTGTTGATCAACAGATGGCTGAAGATGAGCCAGTGTGTGCCCAGGTGGCCAAGAAGGCCAACAGCATCCTGGCTTGTACCAGCACTAGTGTGACCAGCAGGACTAGGGCAGTGGTTGTCCCCCTGTACTCACCACTGGTGAGGCCACACCTCAAATCCTGTGTTCAGTTTCGGGCACCTCACTCCAAGAAGGACATTGAGAGGCTGGAGTGGGTCCAGAGAATGGCAGTGAAGCTGGTGAAGGGTCTAGAGAACAAGTCTTGTGAGGAGCATCTGAAGGACCTGAGGTTGTTTAGCCTGAAGAAAAGGAGGCTCAGGGGAGACCTTCTTGCTCTCAACAACTCCCTGAAAGGAGGTTGGAGCAAGGTGGGGGTCAGTCTGTTCTCCCAAGTAACAAAACAACAAGAGAAAAGGAAATGGCCTTAAGTTGGTCCAGGGGAGGTTTGGGTTGGATATTAGGAAAAAGTTCCTCCCCAAAAGGGTTGTCAGGCCCTGGCCCGGGCTGCCCAGGGCCATGGTGGAATCACCATCCCTGGGGGGATTTAAAAGCTGTGGAGAAGTGGTGCTGAGGGACATGGTTTAGTGGTGACTTGGCAGTGCTGGGTTAATGGTTGGACTTGATAATCTTACAGGTCTCTTCCAACCAGATAATTCTATGATTCTATGAAACCTAATGCTTAAGCTCACAGACAAAATGAGTGATGTTGTTACCCATGGAGTATTACTGCTCCCTGTTATTTTAGTAACAACTAATTTCTCTTACTAAAGACCATGAAATGCTTCTCTAACTGCATAGGTCCCAAGAGAAAAATCAGTTACATACCTAGCAGTGGAACAGTAGAACCGGCGTGTGCATTTGTCAGACTGAAGACACATTGCTGCTGTGGAAATACCTTCTGATGTCAGCTCTGGACTTGTGTACCCTAAAGACATTTGTTGGGCTGTAAGCATGGACCTATAATGCTGAAATTAAGCATTAATTCTGTGTTGTCAGAAATTATGCCTGTTAACACGAGTGCAAGTTGATCTATAACAGAGTGGAGATAGTTCTGTAAGAGATTTACAAGTTTGCTTGGAAAAAATGTTATTAAGTATCTCTCAAGTGTGTATCCCAGTGATGCTCTTTCTGTTACCAGTCCAAAGCCACTTTTTAAAATATAAGCTAAATGGGTGCAGAAACAAAGTAACTCAAACCATGGAACTTGACCTTTATATGCAAGAGAGAAAGCAGTAAGCACAGCTGCAGCCAGACCAGTGAGAATGGTGCTTGCTGCCTGGTGTGCCCCTTGCCTGCCTTCCCTGGTATCTCATCTCACACTGCTTCAAGCAGAGGATCAAGTGTATTGTCCTCTGTCCATGCCAAGGCTGAAGGTCTCCGATTCACAACACTTCCAGATGTGGAAATGGAACAGCTGGACTGTTCACTTGTTTGGCCTTCTGAATGGCACAGCTACTTTTCTTTGGAAGTGCCTGTCACAGAAAAGGAAGAAAGAATATTTACCCAGTTTGATGTAAAGCCCTGGAGAAAAGCCCCAGAGAAAAGCCCCGTACTTTGTTGTCTTCATCAACATAAGATCACGGCCCCTAACCTAACATTTTTAGTATTTTACCATTTGTGAGAAATCTAGCAAATGAACAACCTCAGTATGATAAGAATGTTGTCATCCTTTCTAAAATTACATTTCTTTTATCATACGGCACATATTACAAATTGAGAATAAAGCTGATTCCTAACACATCATCTTTTACTGTGAGGAGTCCTGTTTTCTAAACTTACTACCAAAGTCATAAATGTACTGGATGTGTCAGAATGCAAGACAAAAACTTCATTTCAGCCAGTGATGGAGTCTTCATTGGGGCTCTGAGTGGCCTGACCTAGGTAGAGATGTCCCTGCTTGTGTAGGGAGGTTGGACAAGATGACCTCTAGAGGTCCCTTCCACCCTAAAACATTCTAGGATTCTATGATTCTATATGCAAATGAGATTTTTAGGAGCCCAGTGGAAGAACATCATGTCAGTTAATGGAGAGTTTAGGAGTCATTCTGCTGAACTTGTTTCTTCATCAGTTCAGATGGACAAAGAAAATTCTCAGTGCCTGAAAAATATACGTGTCACCTGCCAATATTGGAAAAAATGAGAAGCCATCTATCCTGGCTTCAGCTAGAATGGGGTTAATTTTCACTAGAAGCTAGGAGGGGGCCACATCCAGGATAGACAACTGAACCATCCGGTGGGATATTCGATACCCACTGACATCATGCCCACCTTATAAGGGTGGGGGGTGGGCTAGGGCACAGTCCCTGTCCTGGTGCCTTTGGTGGGGAGCTGGTCCCATCTGTCCGGTTTATATTACTCGCTTTATATATTGTTTCATTACTATTATTGTTATTACTGTTGTTTCTTCTCCTCTTGCATACTTCTATTAAATTCTCCTTACCTCAACCCACAGGGTTTTGCCTTTTCTCCCTATTCCCCTTCCTGTCCCACTTGGGGGTGGAGGACCACGTGGTGCTCAGTTCCCACTGGGCCTAAACCATGACAGCATCCTGGTAAAATGCTGAAGTGAGCATTGAGCAATGGACCATTCAACTGACACTGAACTATTATTGGAAAGATTTTCCTTTACACCACAGAAAGGACTTGCTGTTCAAAGTGGACGGGTTAGTGCATGCAAAGGTATCATCTCTATACTAAATTTGACAAGATTCTCTGTAACTATCATGAGTTAACAGATTACACTCATGCTTTTGTTTATCCTCATTTGGACAAGGCCAATGGCTTTTTTTCATTCCCCAGAATTATATACTTCAGAAATTTACCAGACCTTCAAAATCCAAATCAACTGTTAAATTACTGAGATATTATCAAATCCAGTTACTAATTTTTTTCTTTTTCCCAGAAAAATTGTACAATTATTTTGACAGAGCATAACGTCTGCATAAAATCATTGCATATATCGAATATGGAATGGATGCTGGAATACTTTCCCAACCCCGAAGCTGCTGCTGATTGCACCACTGAAATGAGTGCAAAAAAAAAAAAGATTTGTAGGGGTCCAGTCCTCCAAATCACTTGTCAGCAGAATTTCAAAATGTTATCTTGCAGTCCCAGTACTCTTTTTCCCCCCTCATTCTCACCTTGTAATTTCTTCTCATCCATGATTCCCAAATGCACTGACCCAGTTGACCAAATGTACCCTGGCAGAAGAGGCTGTAACTCCACTGCATTCACTGAAGTTGTATTTGCCTGTAACACCGTCACACTGTGCTGGAAGATTTCAGGCAGGGAAGGTGGGAAGGTGTAGAGGTTACCCAAACCACTTCCAGTCCTGAGCTTCAGCCACTGTACCTCAGCCAAGCAGAGTGCTTTCACAAGTAAATAACACAGTAAGAGTCACAGGAAGTCCAGAAGACAAAGAGGATGATGAGCAGACTGTCACTGAAATGGGAATGATTTATTTAGTAATGCTGTGAAATAGCCACTGTAGCTTCACCAGCTTATCAGAGTCTGTCCCCTAGTCCATATGCAGCACTGACAGCTTCTGAACCTGACAGTGAAATCCATGGGCCAAATTAATCTCCGGTGTAACTTGGCTGAAGTTGATGAAGTTACGTCAGAATTCACTTAGTCCAGCAATTTTGAATTAATGGTGGGGCTGCAACACCTGATGAATGACAAACCTGGATCATACAGGTACTGCAGCGCATGGCTGAGAACATCAGCATGATCATGCTTGGAAACAGCTGAGATCCAGCATAGCCAGCACAAGGTCCAGAACCTCTTCTGAGATTCTTGGGTGTCTTTGTAAGGTGCTCCAAAAGGCTGTAGGCTGAGCACACGTTGTGGAGCCAGCTCATCCTCCCCCAGCACAGCAAGGCATCATGCAGAGGTGCAGGAATCGAGTTCCCTCTGGCCGGATTTACGAGCTTCATTTCAGTGTCAGACAGACGAGTCCATGCAGAATCTGCACCCCCCTGCTCCTTGTAGCCGGAGGACAATGCAGAGGAGACACTGTGGCTGGATCTGCGCAGAGCTGATGTGGATTTATAGCAGGGTTTAGCTGATATATAGCTCAAGTATAGCTTATAAGTGTTTAGCTTACATATAGCTCTATACCAGAATGGGCCGCATCTGGCACATATTGTCCACAGATAATTGAGAGTTGACTGGATATGATTCAAACTAAATCATGTTTAAGAGACAGATTTCTTTTCCTAGGAATTTTCACAAAAACAGCCAAATTGAGGAAGCAAAGCCAAAAGAAGATGTAAATTTAAATTGTGGATCTCTAATGTACAACGTATACATACTGTGTGTGATTTGTGACTTAGAGGCCAGAGAGGTAGTAATTCTGTGCGTGACAACAGCAGAATGTCCCCCCAAGCACCGACTCAGACGAGACCCACGCAGCAGAAGTGAACCAGAGCCCTGTGTTTTCCAGACCCCTCACACAAATCCAGGTCACTTTCTCTTTCACCCCCTTTATCCCAACACTTTGTAACTTTTCCTGTCCCCTTACCTGCTCACAGTCAAACAACATGGCTTAAAGGACGGACCTATTTTGTTTATGTGAAAAACAGTTGTCTGTCTGGTAAATGTCCTCCCTTTCTTAGGAAAATGTTTAGAAGGGGCTAAAAGCTGTGGTTAGTGCCCCAGGAGATGACAGCTCTTCACAGGTATCCAGAAGTTGAGGAACAGCTGCTGTATCCTGCTTTATCAACTGGAGGATTAATAGGGGCTAGTGGTGAGAGTGGTGTCACCCGTGTTCAGGTCACTTCTGCTTCCACCTCTGCCACAACATCTCTCCATTACCTTTGGCAGGTTACTTGCTTCTTGCTCTTATTTTCATCTAACTGCGGAATGAGGATGAGGATGATAATGTAATAGGTGTTTTGAAGATTAACTCAATAGTACTTAGGGCCCTTTCAGACACTCAAGTGAAAACATGGGTGTATAGAAAATCAAAGTATAATTATTATGAAAATGTACATTATTGTTTAGAGTAAAAGGGAATCAAAGGCAGGATGATGAGATAATCAGACCACTGGAACTGAAGGATTTTGAGACATGATATTAAGTAAGTGAAAAGCAGAACACTTAATTGAGCTTAGGGAGGGTTTTCCTAGCAAGCAATGTTCATTTCCTTCATGATTATTTTTTTCCCATATTGGTATCTGAGGCAAGATGCAAGATGTTGCAGTACGACTGGAAATAGGAGTTATTTTAAGGGCTCAATCCCGTAACTATATTCACAGCCCCAGTGAACACATTAACAAGGTACATCCAGATTTAGGTCCCTACTGTTTTATTATTATTGGTTCTATCATCAATCAAAGGTCTACTGGAGACAATATGGGTTTATTATAATTGCAAGACTTTTTAAGAATTATGTAATCAAAGAGTACCTGAAGATTTTACATATTTGGATTTATTAGTTATGAAAGGTCCGAACTAACCCACATTGCCCTCAAGTCCCCTGGCTGCTCCTAAGAAGCCAATGTTACTTCTGTAACTAATGTTCTTTTTCAGAGAACATTTGGTACTTCATGAAATGGAGCAGCTACAACTCGATCCAGAAAAGGCTGAAGGGATGAGATTTATAAAGCTCAGGTTGCCACAAATCAGATTTAACTATAACTGTGCTGCGCAGGATGTAAAGTTGGACATAAATGAGACATAGCACTAAGAGAGTGGAGGTTACATTACCCTACATTTAATTTATTGGACTTTCTTTAATTGATCAGCTTGTTTGGATTATGCAGTGTCATGAGCACTCCAGTAGCAGCCCTCCAGTTGGGATTTCTATTTATAGTGTACTCTCTCTTCATTGGATGCCCCTCCACATTAGTTTCAATGAGGCAGTAATTAGGGCCTTAAAGCAGAATTAAGATATCTTTAATAATTGAATTTAGATACAAAATTTACCCAGAATTCTTTCAAAAGACAATCACTTTTTAATAATGCATTGGGACTGTGAAAGAGTATACATTTCTAAGTGTTCCTCTTTTACATTTTCTCCTGTTTTTCTTTTATGTATTTTGGGGCTAAACAGCCACCATCTCCACAAATTTCAGATTTCACACATGCACATATTTAGCCATAAGGCAATTCTGAACTTTCAAAATTAAGCATGCAGCTATTCCCTGTAGGACAGAAGATTTCTTTTGCATTCTAAATAATTTCTGCCTTACTTATAATTTCTGTTCTTTCTGCTTAGCTCTACATGATGCTTGACTATACTCAGACTTTGCCACTAAACCAGAGAGAGATGGGTTTGGTGGATGGACAATTGGATGGATGGCTGCGTCCAAATAGTTACTGTCAATGGCTCAACATCCAAATGGAAACCAGTAACGAGTGGTGTCCCTCAGGGGTCCATACTGGGAACAATACTATTGAGTATCTTCAACAGTGACACAGACAGTGGGACCAAGGACACCCTCAGCAGGGCTGCAGGTGCCACCAAACTGAGTGGTGTAGTTGATTCACCTGAGGGACAGGATGCCATCCAGAGCGACCTGGACAAGCTGGAGAAGTGGGCCCATGTGAACCTCATGAGGTTTAACAAGCCCAAGTGGAAAGTCCTGCACCTGGGTCAGGACAATCCCCAGTATCAATACAAGGTGGGGGAAGAAAGGACTGAGAGCAGCCCTGTAGAGAAGGACTTGAGAGTGACGTGGATGAAAAGCTTGACATGAGTTGGCAATGTGCCCTCATAGCCCAAAAGAACAACCATGTCCTGGGCTTCATCAGAAGAATCATGACCAGCAAGTCAAGGGATGCGATTCTTGCCCCTCTGCCCCACTCTGGTGAGACAACCCCCGCACTGCACTGCTGGGCCCAGCTCTGGAGTCCTCAGCACAAGAAAGACATAGACCTGTTAGAGTGGGTCCAGAGGAGGCCAGGAAGATGATCAGAGCACTGGAACACCTTTCCTGTGAAGAAAGGCTGAAAGAGTTGGGATCTTTCAGCCCAGAGAAGGCTCTGGGGAGACTTTATTGTGGCCTTTCAATAATTAAAAGGGACCTATAAGAAAGATGAGGACAGACTTTTTAGCAGGGCCTGTTGCCACAGGACAAGTTTTAAGATTAGATCTAGATTTAGATTGTATGTGAGGAAGAAATTTTTTATTACGAGGGTGATGAGACACTGGAAGAGGTTGCCTAAAGAAGCTGTGGATGCCCTATCCCTGGAAGTGTACAAGGTCAGGCTGAATGGGGCTTTGAGCAAGCTGATCAACGGTGGAAGGTGTTGAATAGTGGAAGGTGTCACTGCCCATGGCAGAGGGGCTGGACTAGATGATCTTCAGATCTACACTAACTGTTCTTATTGTCAGAACCTAATCGTACGTGCTGTGGTGTCCCTGCTCAGCGTAGGGAGGTGAGTATGTCATCTGCAGATGGTGGAGATGACATGGCAGAGGTTGAGGGGAAACGCGGGTGTGCAGGGGGATGAATGACACAGCTGCATATTTCTTTGTTTGAGCTGGTTTCTCATTGTGAAAACTTTACTCCAAAATAACCTTTCTAGTGTGTGGGAATCAGACAGATAGCAATTTTGAGAATGTCTTGAGGGAGCAAGGTGATTTGAGTGATGAGACTCATAAGCCTTGTAATTACAGTAATTATGAGACCATACCTCTACAGGTAAGAACTCATAAGTAAAAACATTAGCATGACCATTTAAGAAGCTCAATAATTCATTCCAGGGCATGTGGTTACAGTGCAATGCTTAACATAAACTTCATGACTCTGTTGGCACTAGGTCTTACTTTGAAGCGGGTATCTGTCCTGTGAGTATAGATCCCTTTGTTCTGTTCTATTTGTGTGTATTTTACACCTATAGCATCTATAGCAGCTGGTTATAGGTGGTCAAACCTTCCTATGTGTTTTAAATGCCATTTGCCCTGTAGCTTTATAAAGAAATAACCTGAAACACCAGAATGTTCTGACTCAGACAGATTTTAGTCTGAGAAATGAACGTTGCACAAAGCATATACTCCACAAAGAGAATGCTTCTGTCTACATGTCCTGCACGTGCTTTACTCTAGGCCTGAGCTGCTGCCTAACAGGACAGATCAGTCGGGGAGGTTTGGTAGTGTGAGGGAATGCCTCCTTCATAGTCATCCTGGGATTTTTTTTTAATAGATATTTACTCAGCACTTCAGTGCCAGGTGTATTAGTTCACTGTGAACTAATAACGTCACACACATTTTGAATGGTACTGAGAGAAGCTTGTTAGGAAGAAGAAAGCCTCTCACTGAGCAGACATGCTGAGACAGAGAATATAAAAAACACAGGGTCATTAGATGGGATATTGTTAATATTCTTCAAAGTTTGTATCCATGAGCTACAACACTAAATGCCAGTCATGAAATGATGGTATCACATGGAAACTGCAGATGATCCTTTTGATCACAGCAGTATATAATATTTCTTGAAGGTGTGTGCAGGACAAGTTTGTACAAATCCGAGCTTGTTTAGTTTTTTATTTAGATTCATTTTGCTGAGTTTCACTCTCATTGGGGAATACCTGCATTGTTCATCGCTTACATTTATGATGCTAACAAACATGCTTTATCAGCCAGTGCTTTTTCTATTTCAGTGTTACAATTTTGTTTGGAATTTGGAGCACTCTAATCATATAAAGTTACTACGCCACACTAGAACCACTTTTAATATCTATCAGTTCCAGATACAGCTGAAATTATATATTTATTTAAAACATTATTAATGGGAAGTCAGGTATAACATTTGCAATCCAATTAAAACATGTTTTTTAAATACAGTGGGCACAGGCTGAAACAGGAGAAGTTATAGCTTAGATACTGAGAGAAAACTGCATCATGAGGACAGTCAAGGTTGTCTGGGGAGCTTTTCCAGTCTCCAGCCTTGGAGGTTTTCAAGACCTAGCTGAGAAAAGCCCTCAGCAACCTGATCTGATCTCAGAACTCACCCTGTTTTGTGCAGAAGGTAGGACTAGGAAGCTCCTGAGGCCCTTTCCAGCATGGATCATCCTGCAAGGGAGTTACTTTGGTTATCTGCAGTGGTTGTTGACTCCAAGCAAGGGGTATGTAAGCATTACACTCCTAACAACTACCAGTATATTTGGACATCTTAAGACTTTTGTCACAGAGCTCAGTTTTACTGTACAGTTGTTTATTATGCAATTAAAATGTAATTCCTTGTAAAAGCTGCAGTTTCCAATCAAATATGAAATCACTGCATCTGTCTTTCCAAAGCCTGCCATATGAGCAAAACCAGCCTCATAACCTTTGCGTTATCTCTGTCTTCATATTTGTGCTGATCTTGCATTAAAAGGTTGCAGTAGCTTCTTCCTAGATAAGGTAAGAGTTTGCTTTTTGATATAAACATTTTTTAAAGCATTTTCTCCCCTCTGGCCTTTTTAGCTTCTGTGCAATAAAACAACTCCCCCTAAAACTTTGCATCCTTTCCTACTTCCAGGTATGTTTTTAAAGGAGATTTTGGTAAAATATATAAAATAAGATCCTGAATTGCACTCTTTTGAAAACAAGCTGAAAATTCTCTTTGGTTTTATTTTGGCTGAATGTTTCTCTGGAATCTTTGTTTCGATTTTTGTTGTGTTGACCTCATTAAAGAGAAGTGCCCTTTACTATTTTAGTGCCTCCTTTAGTATTTGCTGAGGGATTAAAACACATATATGGGCTTATGTCTTTGGATACTTTTATGTTTATTATTTCTTTGGTTTTATAAAATGGGGATTTATCCAGGACTTTAAGTGACCCTCCCACTAGTAAAGTGGCCCTCTGAAGAGCAGCATTTGTATTAGCAATACTATCAGTGTTTATAAATCCTGTACACAAAAGAATGTTAGAAGAATATTATTACATTTACATGAGTCAAGTATCTGAAAGTCACAGAATTAAGACTTAATTTGTCCACCTTACATATTAGCATCCTAGTATAGTATTTAGTGACTGAATTGTATAGTACATGCCCACCTTTTGGGTGCACAGGATAGATTATGTTCTTTTAATGAGCAGCTATACATTTTCTATGTTTTTCCTTATTCTCTTATACCTTGTTGCAGGTCTTATTTACTGTACTAAATTTAAACCCTGTTTGGAAGATTGAATTATTGCTTTTTGGGGCATCTCATAAAGAAAAAGGAATCTTCACAGCTCCTGTGTGAGATGGGGCAGTACTCCCTATGACTATACATTATATTATAGGACAGAACTGTGACGCATAGAAGAAAACCAGAGATTTCTATTAATTTGCTAAGCCTAGGATTTCATTTTTTTCCAGAGGACTTACATATGCCAAGGACAGTCCCCTCTGATTTTGTTTGCATCTGTGAGCACTGACAACTTCCACAAATTAGGCTGCAGTCTCCAGGCAGGAAGGTAGGAAAACAGGAGGGCACAGACAATGATCACCTGTGATAAATCTGGATACATGACTTGCTTCATGTCACATATGAATCCCATAACAAGGACAGAGTCTTGTCATGGGATTTTCCAGAGTTGCATTCAATGGTTTTAATCATTAAGGCATCATTTCTGAGTTAGCAATATCCTGACTCACCAACCAAATACTTCCTACCTTCCAGACCAAATGAGTTAGAAGTCCTACAGAAAACATCCTCTCTTCTTAGAAGCCATGGCTCATCTACAGGCAGGTCCACCCTGGGCACTGACAATGGAAGAGTGCCTGTGAAGGACACTACACGGTCACCCAGCTCCCCTATATAAGCATGTTTATGTGTCTAAGGTGGGTGTGGACAACTGGCCTGGAAAACTTCAGCCAGAAGACTGACAGAGTTATTACCAACTGAACACACACACATCAGCAGGAAATGTAAGTCTCAGTCACAGGAGTTACTATCCATACCATACCATTTACATTAAACTTCTAGTAACAAATATTGGTGAAATAGGTGGTCTAATACCCAGGGTTACCAGAACACTCACCAATTATCTCCTCATGATTCCTGTAATCTACAAATGCACGAAGACTTTAGTAGTGAGACCTAAAATCAGGAACTGCTTTTCTGGTACTGTCATCACTCTTGCACAAACCTACAAGAAAAGTCTGGGCTAGTTGGGTGGGCGGATCAGGGGTCCCTCGGGAATCCCTCTCTTACTGCTGTCCTCATAGATGTCCAAGAAAAAACTTCCCAACATATCAAGAGGACTCTTCCTTTTAGGGAAAGGAGCAGAAGTTCTAATTATTATCTTTAAAAAAAAATCTTAAAGGAACTGATTTACTCTTTTTTCCTCCTTTTTCTTTCTTCAGGCAAAAAAAAAAGTTGTCCAAATACTCTTTTTCTCCAAATTCCTCTCACACCCTGTTTTTAAAAACAGCAGCACTAGCTCTGCTTTGGTTTCACTTTGTCTTCCTCAACTCCCAGAAACAAGTCTGTGATTATTACACCCTGCCTAGTTAATTTTTTTAGAGGGAATACAACTGACACTGTACAACTGAGGAATCTGCTTCTTTAAGAGTTGCTACAGTCTTCCATGCTCATACTATTCCCTCCTCCTCCTCCTAAACATGTGCATTTTTAGAATACTTGCATAGATCTATGCAAGTCTGATGATGTTACAGACATTTCTTTTCCCCAGACAAAAATACTTGTGTCTGGAGTTAACAGTGTAACAGTAACAGTAACCATTACACCCCCCCAACACCAAAAGAGATAACATGAAGGATACACAGAAGACGCAAATTACAGTGGTAACACAGAACAGTCATAAATACAACATACTAGTCTGCAATAGCTACATAATCATATAATCAACACACTTCCTAGTACAAATTACATGAATCAGTTCAATTCTGTTCATACAAAAATTCCTTTACTACACTAGCTCGTCCCAGCAGGAATGCACCTACAAACTAGGCTGATGTGCGTTAAAATGCTTTGGAGAGATAACTTCTTTTTACATTTTTGCTAAAATACAAACCAGACAGAATGCATCTTTTTACTACCACAGAGCAGTGAATTAAAATTAAGGTTGGGCAGGGTGGCAGCCCATGATGAACGCTTGCCAGGCCACAGGGGACAGTTTAGCTCTCACTGGACTTTGGTGAACAGTATGCTGCTGGTGCACTTTTGTAACAAAAACATAATATTAAATCTGATTGATAGCTGAGCTCCTTACTCGTATTATCAAACTTGGCTCTTAGATGGCAAGTTTAATCTTTCTCATTATCAGTCAAAATGCTGTTAACTTGGGGACACATTTAATATGCAACCTGAGAGCATCACAGCACTCCTTTCCAAAATGGAGTCACCACAGACATCACCCATGTCAGACCTTCAACTAACATGTTCTCCTCCTAATCAACCATGTGTAGATCATGATCCTTATTTTCAGCATGGAAGAAGCTCTCTCAAGACCAATGTGACAGTTCTCAGTCATATGGTGTATCTGAGCAACAGAGGTGCACAAAGGCTCTGAAATCACCAAACACTTGGATCAAGGTTTGGCCCCTAATGACTGACCAAGTACTCCCAAAGTCTCACCCTAACTCACCAGTAGTCAAGCCAGGATTCAGAACAAAATTTTCTGACATATGTTACGTATTGAAATGTTTTAAAGAGTCAGAAAACTTACTTGACAGGAGCTGCATCTTGATCGTTCCAGAATCTACCTCCTCTGTCTTCTGATAGATTTACTGCAAGCAGAAATTAATACAACTGTTAGTTGTAGTAGATAGAGTGCATAAAGAAAGAATGGGACAAACTGGATGTTTGTTAGCTTTGTGCGTCATGATGAACACAGGAGTAAGCTCTGCCTAGACAACAACAATTAATGAGGTGGTGAGCAAAAACATTTACCTTACATAAAGACTGTTAGATACAGGTTTGTGGGGTTGCTACTGGCATCCTTTACTCTGTAGTTCTGACCTGTATCATTATCATTATCATTAGTGGGATATAAATACAGATTTCAGTTTTCTGCTGGGTGCATTTGCTGACCATATTCACATTTTAAAGAGTCACTGAAACGTTCAATCCACCCTTCAGGTGTTTATGTTTTCTTATTGTACATATTAACGAATCAAGCTACATGCTAAATGGGCATTTGGTGCATTATTTAAGTAATTTCCTAATACACAGAAACCAAAAACATTTTGTAAGTTTTGCTGTAAGAAGGAAAGATTTAAGGTTTTGTCCAGAGGGGTAACTTAAGTACTGTGCCATGATTCACTACTAGAAGATTGGTAGCCAATGTACCAATAAATAAACTGATGCCCAAATCTACCTTCATCCAAGAGATAATAATTATAAGCTACCAAATAATTCTTTTTTTCAGCATTACTTCCTTCTAGGCTAAGAAATGTCTCTAACAGTTAGACAACATAATGCAATTCTTTTCAGAAAAAAAAGTACACACTGAGCATTTATTATAATTTAATCCATTAGCAACTGTTTATCCAGACCTCATTAATCTAATTTTTACCACCTTCATTTTCAAACCCAAGTATTATACCTGTTTTAGCAAAGCATAAAGTTAGCACACCCTCTACATATCATACGTTCATTAGCACTGCTGCTAAACTTGTAAAAACATGATAGACATTATAAAACTGCCGCGGATTCCAACTTCAGGCAAGGTATTCTTGGGTTAAAACTGGCACCAACTCTAACGTAAAATTACTCTTGCACAAAACATCACAGAGATGGTTATCAACTGCAGTGAAGAACAAAAAGTTACCATGAAAACGTTAGAAAAACATGAATTTCATCTGCATAGGCCATGGAACAGTTTGTTTGTCCAATTGTTTACTCCCTTCCCTTCGTAGTGGTATTATTATTATTATTATTATTATTTCTGTTTATTTGCATTACCATAATATTCTTAGAAAACTGATCTTGTACGCACAAGACCTCTGAGAGCTTTGTCACCAGCTTTGGTGGAAGCAGTTGTAGGGTCCTGCAAAGATGCCATATGTTTATGGACTTTGAACTATTACCCTTCTGCCCAGATACCATACTACCCTCTTCATGAATGGTAAATAGTGCATTTGGGTTAAAAATATGCACCAAATGCACTTACAGTTACAAGACAGTCAAAATTAAAGTAATTTTTGTGTAAAATATGGAGGAGAGTATATCTTAGATTAGATTTAGACAAACCCCTTAGCTTATTTCAGAAGTTTTGGATGCTACCTAGCTACCACAAAGAAAACAAATTGTATCTACTATATTGAGAACTCTTCTAAGACATTAGTTGATTATTTACAATGCCGTCAATTCTGATGTTTTTCCTCAGATGCAATTGAATTAGGATTTTAGGATTTAGCCTTCACTGCACTCTAAAGACATTAAACCATTTTCTTCTAGTTACCTTCATTTCATCTGTGTATTAAATAGTTACACCCACTAACTGTGGACTGTGGCTGTTGCACGCAAACTCGTTCTGTTTATGGTAGCTGTATCTACTGCCCTACCATACATAAATATATATATATATATAATTTTAATGCAGAATAATGCTCCACCAGATTTGTCTTTACTTTCGTGCAATACATTCCCTACACCTGCCTTATTATTATTTATGCATAAAGCAAACCCTGTGGGACACAGTATTATATATAAAACTAGGTGTTTATTGTATGTTTTTTAAGTTACTGCACGAGAATACTAAACACTGCATTGAGTACCAAGACATTCTAACCATTCCAGACATTTCAAAATTCAGAGAGTGTTTTTATGGAAATACTAAATAAATGAAAAAACAAAAGGTGTGCACTTTAATGCTAACTATTGACAAGAACAAGGAGATTGTGATTATCATATTCTGGTCAGCCTTGTGTGGATACTGGAACTGATGACCAGCTTCTGTTGACACTGTTGTAATCAGAGACATTTTATAAACACAGCTCTCAGAGTGACCTTAGGCTGCAACGGGCGTATACAAACTAAGAGTACAGAAGACAACTGTCACACTAAGGTTACCTTTTATTCCCCTCACTTTTATTTATCCTGTTTACCTCAAGTTGGACTAAATTCACCAAAATTTGTCATGGGCTCTGCGTGACTAATGACAAGAAAATTTTACTGGTGGCTAGTTCAGTGTCCTCTGTGCCGGCACAAGTTATGCTGCCTTGTCTGTATGAAGAGCAAATTTTGCTCTTCTGTTTAGGTGCCCTGCAAACAAAATGGTGGTGAGTGGGTGGAATGAGAGTATAGGCATCATTTGCCATTTTCAGAGACATTTGTGTAGGCAGCCTCTAATATGCCTCAGCAAATTTAGACGAATGAATGGGTCATCTTAGCAATCACTGACATGATACATGCATGAAACCACAAAATTGTTCAGTCATTCATTTCCAGTGACCAAAATGCTTCTGTAGGTACAGATTAGAGAAAGAAGCCCTTAAAAGTCTCATGCGGAAATTTCTCATAATGATGAATGTTCGTCTTGAGACCTCATTCTGAGATCGCTTTGATAAACAGCTTTATTGAATAATTTGTGCCTCTCCAAGAAGATTTAAGAAGCCCAACACACAAAAGTCACTATTTATCTGCAATACTAAAGCATTATATTATCCACAGATTTCTTAATGGCAGGCCCACTGCAGTCAACTGAGGCAACAGGCTTAGGAGAGCCCAGGGCCCAATCTGTCAAGGTGCCAACCACTTCATGCGCAAAGAGCACCACAGGTTCCAGCTGAAGTCAAAAGGACTGAAAATACCAGCTCTGCCAGAGGCTGGCACAGCTTGTGGGGTTAGGTATTTAAATAGACCAGCAGTCCCATTAGAGCAACAGAAAACCAAACACACCCGAAGGATCGTACAGAACGATCCCTCAGCTGCGGTTGGTGTGGGTACACAGGTAGTTCCAACGGGAAGGTACATATTAAGATCCCAAAGCCAGATGAGTTCCTTATCAGCTCTGTGACTCCAGGGTTGTTATCCACAGGGTGCTATTTTAAAACAGGCTTTAAAGTGGAACTTCTTTGAAACAAAACTTTTGGAATAAAAAACATATAATTAGAACCTGTAATTAACATGTGGCTTTAAGATGTGATTAGAAGTTCCAAGAAAATATTCAATTAACAATACATCTTCAATATCCCCAGTGCCCAGCCCCACACACCTTCTGTGTGTGGATGTCCTACTTTGGCCCTGCACTAAGGCATCTGATACCAACATCTGCAAATTAATTTATTATTTAACTTACAAGTAATTGAATCCAAATGAAAACAGTGCTTAGAGTTCTCACACAGGCTAATACCTTTCACTTAAAGACTAGGCAATTAATGTTGAAGAAAAATGCAATCAACAAGGTAAAGGTATCACAAAAAATAGGAAACTGTGCATATTTCAAATGTGTACAGCCATACAATTATTATTTTCCTGAATCAGTCAGCAATTTTTGAAGCTTCTAAAAACTAGGTGCAGTTTTCATTGCTGGTATAGTTTATTAAGGTTACAAATAAGGAACAGTGAAAATGACTTGGCTGTATACCTGTAAACTTGTCCTGAAACACTGATGCTTAGGTCTGACCTATGTCCCACAGCTGACAGGGTCAGAAGCATATGGTGGGCAAAGTCATGTAGGAACTCTGACTCCTTTTTCCCAGAAACACAATTGTACTAACTAGAAAGACCAAAAAAAAAAAAAAAAAAAAAAAAAAAAGGCAAGCATGATCATCTTAGGCACTAACACAGTATTTTCCAGAAACTTTGCAAGAGGATGGTAAGATTTTTCTTAAAGAGCAGTGAGAGCATCTCCGCTTTTCATTCAGGCAGCTCCAGACGTTCCAAAACACATCAGCAATCTTTCATTTGTATAATCATAATTATTATTTAAAAAGCCCAAAGCACAGTTATTCACCAGCTCTAATCAAATTAAGTTTAGAGGAACTTAAAATGTATCTCTTTGATCAGCCCAAAATAAGGAGGCTTTGTATAGATCTCAGGAGTCAGAGACAAGTATTCCACCTCTACTGAATGGAAAAAATATTCTTTGCCAGTTAAGGTAGATACTCCTCAATCAGCCTATAAAATATGAGTTCAAGATTCTTTTTATGTTTAGTATAGAATATATAACTACAATTTCATTCAAAAAGTTGATCAGGATGTTGTCTATAGCACAGCAAGTAAAGCTGATCATCTTGCTCAGTCCCTCATGAATTGGTTGCCCTCAGCCAGCCCTCACAATACTCCTCCTCACACCTTCCCCAATGCACAAACACCCACAGGCACGTTCATTTCAATATTCATCTTTTCCTGCTAGTTCCTTTTCCCATACTAGGGACGCTGGAGAGAACTGAACCACTGCTGCATCCTTATTAGATACCACAGGATCGCTGTGGACAGATGCTCAGTTTAGGCTGCAAACAGGCAGCATGTTTGGGGTGCTGCCAGCAGCAGGGTTACTACAGAGATTCCTCCTGCTCAGGACCGTATCCTTCCAAAGCAAGTGGGGCTGCTCACTTGGTGAAAGCTAAACATGTCCTCTGAGCAATTTCATAGCACAAACTGCAATGATGGTTGGCACTTTGCAGGACAAAGCTTTCCAGTTTTTAGGTGTTCTCGATACAGATGAGGGCACTGGTGCAGGTATGCTTGCATGCTTTCTGCTCACCAACAATACAATGCTGTAAAATGTAAAGTAAATGAGAGGAGGGAAAAAGAGCCACTGCCAGTTGTTTCAAGTGTTACCGCTTTGCCTGCTCTCCTTCCTCTTTTTAATCATGACCCTTTGGTATGCCCAGTTATGGATTTGCTAGAGAGTCATGTTATTTTTAAGAGATCAGTGCTGCAAAGGGCTGTGTACATGGAACATGCATTCTGAGCCCTGGAAGAGTTAATCCTCCTCCCACGAAGCCTTCAGAGGGCACGAAGCCAATAGAAAACCATCCCCCCAAACCTCCAAACCCTTCAGATTATACAAAAAGAACTTCAAGCAACCTTGGTCCAAGAGCAGAAGGCATCAACAGAAGTCTTCAGCCTGCCTGACAATAAAGGTGTGGGCACACCAGCTCACAGGCCACGTGCGTACACGCGTGTCCATACGTTCAGCACTCCTCAGCTCTGCTCAGGCCTGAGAGGCAACGACAGGCATTTTTGGCACCTCTCTTTGTTCGAAGGAAGGCCCCCATGGGAACAGATGCCTCCGGGTGAACCCCACCCCTGACTTTGTCAGGCTCTCCGGGCCACACAAGGAACCCTGGGGAGCACCGTCGCTTTTCCCCACTATTAATTTTTTTCAAAAAGCTAAAAACAAGACACAACTAATGGGCCAAGCCCGCCTGCCCCAGAGGTGCACGCCTCTCCCCAGAGGACACCGTGCCCTACCCCACCCCACACACACACACACGGAGCCCAGGGTTCCCCTCAGCTGAGGGGCGTCGCGTCCCGCGTGTGCGGGTCCCCCGTGATGGCGGCGGCCCCGTTCCCGCCGGCGGCAGGAGCGCTGTTGACAAACTTCGTGCGGCAGCCAGCCTGTGTCAGCACAACTTCCAGGAGCAGGAGGAGGAGGAGGAGGGAGGAGGAGGAGGGAGGAAGGAGAGGAGGAGGAGGGAAGAGGAGGAGAAGGGAGAGGAGGAGAGGCAGCGCGGCGCGGGGCCGGCGGGAGGCGGCCGGCGGGACGGAACAGCAAATGCTATTCAGCCCGAGCAGTTTCAAGCCGCCCATGCTGGGGAATTACTGTAGTCTAGCTACGGCTCTTAGCGCTGGCTGGGTGTATGT
>VYZX01030578.1:119688-164727 GCA_013401335.1 Brachypteracias leptosomus
AAAGGGCTGATCCACGCTGCGGATCGCTGCCCGGAGAGGGCTGCCGGGCCCCCGGCCCGCCCGCCGGCGCCGGGCCACAGCCACCGAGTTGCGCCCGGACCCCGGCTGCGCCCCGCCGCCCAGTTCGGGGAGGCCGCTGCCCCCCGCCCCGGGCTGACCTCCCGCCGCTCCCCTGGCCCTCGGCGAGGCAGGTGCCGTGGTCTCCCCTCGGGGTCTGTCTTCCCCGACAGGCCCGCTCAGGGTGCGGGGCCCCCGAGCGCCTCATTGGGGCCCCCGCACGGCCCAGAGGCCCCTTCTCCGGCACCGACCGGCCCCAGCGGGAGCCCTGCCCCTATCCTGCCCGAGGGGCTGAAACCAACCACCGAGTTCCTGCAGTGGGTGAGGTCCGTCTGATCCTGGTGGACCTGGAGGTGGTTGGCAGTGGATGGGCTGCTGTGCTGGCCCTCCTTGAAACCACAGCTTTTTGGGTTCCCAAGGTAATTTTCTGGAGACATGCTCAGAGGCTCGTTTTGAATGTCAAAAATGTCCGATATCAGACAATTCCCACTGACACAGCTGCTCAGCACCTTTTGACGACCAGGCTCCAAATCAGGAACGTACAGACCTACCTTTGAGCACCCCTGTTTAAGGAAGTTGGGCAGTGCTTCATGTCGGGGAGCAGTCACATCATTTTGTTTTTACCACTAGAAATGAGGCTTCCCCTCTGCTCTTCCCCCTACCAGTCAGATCAGCCCCACTCTCAGCAGAGTTACAGTTGCTGCTAACTGCAGTATCCTGATACTTCATCACCACATCAGCCACCACTTAATGTCATGACACATTTTAGCCATGTTGTGATACAGGTTCATCATGTGAAGATGTTGGGGCGACTGTTAATCGTTTTGTATCTTTAGAATATTTATGCATTCGCCATTGCCACAGAGATGTCTATTCATAAATAAAATAAATGCAGCATGAGTACTATTGACATCCTGCGAACATGGCTTGCAAGAGCCTCATTAAAATCAGAGCTGTCCAGTAAGCCCTGCTGCCTCCTGGCAAGCTGGCCTATTTCATTTCTTCCTTAATTCCCTGTCCAGGATGGTTCACTATTCCAGCCTATCGCTTTATATCATTCTGTGAACTCCACTCCGTCTGCTGCTTTTTCCAGCCTGGTCCACTTTGCTCTTTCAGCTGTATTCTCCGCACAGCTCTTTGCCCAACTCTACTACTTGCAGCTAATTAATGCCTGATTTTTTTGCCATCTAAAAAAGATAACACTTTGATTAGACACACACACACATATACCAACATTAACTCTTCTCTTTCCAAAGAACAAATGACTCAAAATCCAGAGGATGAAATGCCAGTTCAAAATCCTCACTGAGTTCAGCAAGATCAGGGCTTCGCACACCGTGCCCAGAGCTAAGCACCTTGAATATTCACTCATCAAACAGATGGGCACCCATTTTTCACCCTAATTCAGCTTTCCCATGTCAGATTCAGACTCACTCATTGCCCTAATTCAGCCTTCCTGTTTAATTCTGCGATTCTGATGAAACACCTATACATATTTTGATTGTACTAACCAAGGGCTTTTCTGAGCCGAATCCTCGCTACTGCCACCTATACAAAACCAAACTGTTTTACTTTGTTTTTCCAAGTTTTTCTACAACCTCAGAAGAATTAACGTTTGGTCTTGCTATTTTAGGGTTTAGAGTGGCTGACCTTTAAAGGTCCCTTCCAACCCAAAACATTTGATAATTCTGTGATTTAGAGACTTATTTCAAGCACTGAAGTTGCAGTTCATGAGAATTAGCTCCTTTCAGCCATCTTGTTTTTCCCATGCAAGTAGTTTCCAAGTGTTAGCTGCTCTATGTCCAGATTCTTCTCATGCACAAATAACATGGATCTCGGAACACTACGTGGATTCAGTCATGGAAGAGTTTAGTCCAGAAGCTCCAAGGAGCTCTCCAAGAGCATCTCCAAAGATCCTGAAGGTCATGAGAAAAAATCATGCACTTCCAAGGCTTAGTGCNTCCGGGAGCCTGGCAGCGCAGAGCAGGCACTGCGTCTGCTGGCAAGGGCTGATTCACGCTGCAGATCGCTGCCCGGAGAGGGCTGCCGGGCACCCGGCCCGCCCGCCGGCGCCGGGCCACAGCCACCGAGTTGCGCCCGGACCCCGGCTGCGCCCCGCCGCCCAGTTCGGGGAGGCCGCTGCCCCCCGCCCCGGGCTGACCTCCCGCCGCTCCCCTGGCCCTCGGCGAGGCAGGTGCCGTGGTCTCCCCTCGGGGTCTGTCTTCCCCGACAGGCCCGCTCAGGGTGCGGGGCCCCCGAGCGCCTCATTGGGGCCCCCGCACGGCCCAGAGGCCCCTTCTCCGGCACCGACCGGCCCCAGCGGGAGCCCTGCCCCTATCCTGCCCGAGGGGCTGAAACCAACCACCGAGTTCCTGCAGTGGGTGAGGTCCGTCTGATCCTGGTGGACCTGGAGGTGGTTGGCAGTGGATGGGCTGCTGTGCTGGCCCTCCTTGAAACCACAGCTTTTTGGGTTCCCAAGGTAATTTTCTGGAGACATGCTCAGAGGCTCGTTTTGAATGTCAAAAATGTCCGATATCAGACAATTCCCACTGACACAGCTGCTCAGCACCTTTTGACGACCAGGCTCCAAATCAGGAACGTACAGACCTACCTTTGAGCACCCCTGTTTAAGGAAGTTGGGCAGTGCTTCATGTCGGGGAGCAGTCACATCATTTTGTTTTTACCACTAGAAATGAGGCTTCCCCTCTGCTCTTCCCCCTACCAGTCAGATCAGCCCCACTCTCAGCAGAGTTACAGTTGCTGCTAACTGCAGTATCCTGATACTTCATCACCACATCAGCCACCACTTAATGTCATGACACATTTTAGCCATGTTGTGATACAGGTTCATCATGTGAAGATGTTGGGGCGACTGTTAATCGTTTTGTATCTTTAGAATATTTATGCATTCGCCATTGCCACAGAGATGTCTATTCATAAATAAAATAAATGCAGCATGAGTACTATTGACATCCTGCGAACATGGCTTGCAAGAGCCTCATTAAAATCAGAGCTGTCCAGTAAGCCCTGCTGCCTCCTGGCAAGCTGGCCTATTTCATTTCTTCCTTAATTCCCTGTCCAGGATGGTTCACTATTCCAGCCTATCGCTTTATATCATTCTGTGAACTCCACTCCGTCTGCTGCTTTTTCCAGCCTGGTCCACTTTGCTCTTTCAGCTGTATTCTCCGCACAGCTCTTTGCCCAACTCTACTACTTGCAGCTAATTAATGCCTGATTTTTTTGCCATCTAAAAAAGATAACACTTTGATTAGACACACACACACATATACCAACATTAACTCTTCTCTTTCCAAAGAACAAATGACTCAAAATCCAGAGGATGAAATGCCAGTTCAAAATCCTCACTGAGTTCAGCAAGATCAGGGCTTCGCACACCGTGCCCAGAGCTAAGCACCTTGAATATTCACTCATCAAACAGATGGGCACCCATTTTTCACCCTAATTCAGCTTTCCCATGTCAGATTCAGACTCACTCATTGCCCTAATTCAGCCTTCCTGTTTAATTCTGCGATTCTGATGAAACACCTATACATATTTTGATTGTACTAACCAAGGGCTTTTCTGAGCTGAATCCTCGCTACTGCCACCTATACAAAACCAAACTGTTTTACTTTGTTTTTCCAAGTTTTTCTACAACCTCAGAAGAATTAACGTTTGGTCTTGCTATTTTAGGGTTTAGAGTGGCTGACCTTTAAAGGTCCCTTCCAACCCAAAACATTTGATAATTCTGTGATTTAGAGACTTATTTCAAGCACTGAAGTTGCAGTTCATGAGAATTAGCTCCTTTCAGCCATCTTGTTTTTCCCATGCAAGTAGTTTCCAAGTGTTAGCTGCTCTATGTCCAGATTCTTCTCATGCACAAATAACATGGATCTCGGAACACTACGTGGATTCAGTCATGGAAGAGTTTAGTCCAGAAGCTCCAAGGAGCTCTCCAAGAGCATCTCCAAAGATCCTGAAGGTCATGAGAAAAAATCATGCACTTCCAAGGCTTAGTGCCACAGTACAGTGATCAAACTCATCAAAAACCTGAGTTTGGGGACAGGGAGCTGGAAGGGAGTGTTTTCAGCCTCAGACTGGGAAGACAAAAGCTATGACATCTACTGATTCAGGAGGAGCTCTTTGCAGTGGCGTTTTGATAAAGCTGGAAGAAGCCAGATGTCCTACAGGAGCCTGCAGATCAGTCTGTGAGCAGGCATCTCCATTTGCAGAGTAAGAAGGGTATTTTTATAAAGAATTGGTGCCTGAAGCCAAACAATTCTTCATGCTACGCTTTTAGAAACCAGCATAGCACAACTGAAAAGTTGTGGGCGAGCACAGGCCCCTTTTGAGCCTTTATTTTAGTGTTTTTCTGAGCCCTGAAGAGTTACTCATAAGTAAAAATCGATCATTTTAAAATGCTGTTTCCAAAAGATATATGATCTTGTTGATGCACCGGCAGAGGCCAGGCAGCATTTTGGACAGTTATGTCTGCATAAGGATCACTCTGTTCTTACTTGCCATGCCAATGCTGATTTCATCATTTGTTGCACAAAAAAAAAGATTGAGAGCTTCTCTTTCGACTGTTTGATGCATAAGGACAATGGAACAGTTGCTGAAAATGAAAGTTTACAAATTCACTACCAACACAAGAAAACATTTTATCAAACCACATGGTTTTAGATGAGGGAAAGCGTTGCCACAATAGATAACTGAGGTCAAGTAGTTTCCGAGCTACAGAAGAAAGCAATGTTTTTTATGAGTGGCAAGAACATTCAAAACCATAATAGATAAACTAAAACAAACATGTACAGAAGGAGATATAAAACCTCAAGTTCCAGATCATCACTCAATCTCAGAATAAACAAGTGAGATATAGACAGATACGAGGCACATTACTGCACATCTTTACTGACAGTTCCTTGAACTTTTATTTGAAACGTCTGATTCCAGTGACTACTGAAACAGATTAAAGAACCGAAGAGAATAGGAGATCTAATCCCTAAATGATACACCTATGTTTGTTTTGAACTAGGAATAAATTGCAAATTAATGAGTTGTTTCAAACTGTGTGGTCACTTTCATCTGCTGGAAAATACCTACCGTGGAGACATATTCTTTCAATTACATTTGTTGGTGCACGTGACTTGGGCTCCTCAGGCTGAGAGACTAGTATTAACCCACTTTGCATCCACTGAAACGTTTATTCATAAGGCAGATCCTCATTTTACAAACTTCACTCTTACTCGGATGGCTGGGAAGTCATTCATCTCTGTTTTGGGACAGTGACAGTCTTGCTTCTACTGTGGCACTGTGTTAGGCCAGATTGCCTTGAGATATGAACGCATTGACAAGCCACTGCAGGGGTGAGTTAGGGTGTGAGTTTGCAACAGTCAGCTCCTGCGGCTGACTGTGTGCATGCATAAAATGAGGGTTAAGTCTACCTTGAGTTACCTCACTTTGTCCCCAAGCAGAAGTGTGCGCACAAACTGTTACCATGGAGTGGTTAGCACACTTCAAATTCAGTGTCTTATTTCACCCGTGATGAGGGCCAGGACGAGGTTTTTCCACTCCACTGAAATGTCTGCCTACCACACCTCACCTAAGGCTGGTGGCAGAGGCTATTCTCATTCCTTCTGCTGCAGGACAGAGCAAATAGCTGTGGACCTATTGAACCAGGGAAGCAAAGCCATGGTAGCTTGAGGTAACACTGTACCCAACAACCCAGGACATGGGACAACAGCACAGCTCTACCATCAGCTATCCTGGTCTGCACTCTGCAGCCTGTTGTTGGTGGGATTGTCAACATGGTTGGCTAAGGGCCAGGTGCATTTCTGCTTCTGTACAACCCTCTGCCTCCCCCATCCTGTGGTTGTTTGGCCATCCATCAGCCCAGTTGGTCCTGTCCATACTTATGGTCGGGAAGATGTACAACAGCGTTGTTAGGGAGCAGCTTTACTAATTTCTACCCATCTTTACACCAAATGAAAAACAGCAACAGAGGATTGAAAACAATCCTAACAGGGTGTTTTTCAGTGTGTCTGACTGCGCTACTCATATTTACCCCAATGCAAACAACAGAAGTGTGCATTTTAGCATTCAGAAATGCAGCTTGTGAAGATCACTGTTACAGGGCACAGAGCTGTTGCTTCTCAAATCCAGTTAGTCATTATTGAAATTTTGCTGTGATCATGAAGGGTGACAGGGCTGCTCACCTTTTGTCACTCCACTAAACTAGTGCCGTGCACTCCACGCTCTGGTACGTTTCCACCAGCTCAGAGGAGGTTTGTCTCCTACTGGCCTCGGTTCTGTAGGTTCATCCAGTGGTTGAAGTTTCATCAGTGCACTTGGACACTAACAAAGCATGAGCATGGACTGATACACCCAAGTCACAGCTGGCCATGGGGTGTTCTATCTTCCTGCATTCCTGAGACTGTCCCCAGGCAGAGATGGGCAAAAGTGGCAGAGTAATTGTGCTGAGTGAATGAGTGGAGATGGTTTCAAAACCATCTCAGGAACTCGAGCGCTGTATGACACCACTGCATGTATTTCCTCAGCGTTTTAAGCATCCCTCCTCATTCCCAGCCCTTGTTCCCGTACCACCCGCTGCATTGTGCTGGCACAGCTGTTTCTTTGGCTGTGGGCGGCCCAGGGGTGGGAAGAAGCAGCTGGAAGGGTTGGGAGAGCTGCTTACGCTGGCTTCAGCAGCTCTGCCACTGAAGATCCTCAGAAGGTGCTCAGGAGGCAAGACCCTCTGGTTTCCAGGTCACATCCGAGTCACCAAGTGGTTTTTTGTGGATGTTTGGTAGTCGATAGCTGCCATATTCCAGATGCTGCTGCGTGGTCATTGTTGGTGCATGTGGCTCGTGGTGACTGCTATGTGTCGGTTTTCATTAGAAACATAACATAAACTGGGAGCATTGAAAAACAGCGACAGCAGCAATTATGCATGTGATCATCACAGAGAGTTTTAAAATCATGCTTCAATAAAGCCTGAGTAGAGAGAAAGCAAATTCTTCCACATGAATATGATTTGCTTTTGCTTTTACTAAGTGATGGCAATTATCAGTGGCATTAAAATCTATTATGTGGATATTTTTCATGAGATTTTGTGATAGGGAGGGTCCTGCATTATAAACAACATCTTCTGCTAATCTTAAAAACACCTCTATACTCTGGCTAGTAGTGTTCTGGAAAAATCCCAGGAAATAGGAACCTGCCTCCTGAATTGTTAGAAAATTTCCTGAGAAGCTTCTAAAGCCAGTCTCTGTCATCTGCAGAAAAAAAATCATATTCATTAATAAAAGTTCCTCTTAATATTTGATCCAGAGAAAGTGCTTAAGGGTCTTTCAGAAGACAAAGATTCTCATGCAGCTGATGATTCAATGGAATCGAAATATGCTTTTTTTTTTTTTCCTTTCTTTGCAAACATCTGGTAGAAACTGTGCTTTCACAAGATGCTGAAAGGCTTTCCTAAATCCCCCCCAAATTTTTCCTAATAGCTTCTCTGAGTCTGTGGAGCTTCAGTAACCTGGGGAATTTTAATATTATTAAATAGCTAAAATTTTCACATTTTTCATTATTTCCCCCAAACTAGGCCTTATTTTAACAAGCATTTCAAAAACACCTTTCAATTTAGCCACTAGTTCAGCCTACTATTTTATATATTTTTCAATAGAGTTCTTGATGACTTCTGGCAACATTACGTTATTTTAAAGGACTCTTTGTGATTATCTCCCTTTGCAAATATCAGAAAAATAAAGGAAAAAGCATTGTCAGCCTTCAAAGAAAAGGTAATGCCAGAATTGATGATTTTTCACAGGCCTGATAACAGTTTTGGCCAGGCCAGAGACACAGCCACTGATGTGCCATCCGAGGCTGATGATGTGGGCTGCCTTCAGAGGTCTGAATGAGCTGTGTGGGAGCTCCCTAGGTTTCAGCTACAGTTCAGTGCTTTTCTAGCTTTTTAGTGGTTCCTGTCTACATCCGAATTATTTTCCAGATTTGGTCTGGGCTTATATTAGTCTGGGGCTGAGGCATATGCTGAAGTCCCGATCCTTTCTAAAGCTCACTGCTGTGCTGCTGGTCTTCAAAAAGCCAAGTGGCTTCTGTGTGCAGGGAAACTCTGCTATAGGTGCAAAACGTCTCACACCTGAAATCTGGCTCTGCATGGAGCTCTGGTGCATGGCATGACCTGCGTGGCTGTGAGACTGATGCCCAAAGCCAGGAGTGACTGTGGAGGGCAGGACAGTACCCAGGCAGTGCCACCCCAGCTAATGCTTCTGCCCATCCTGAGAAAAATTCCATTTGTCCTTCTTTCAGTCATGTTTGGTGTACCTCAAAAAAATGTGTGCTTAAAATTTTCCCCTTTGCCATAGTAATCTGCAGAAACTGGGCAGTGAAATAAAGTATTTGGGGAAGAAAGGCCTCCAAAAAGTAGTTTGCATACCTATTTACCTGATCTATAACTCTGTCCTTCCTGATTGTAGTCCAGATGTTCCTCCATGTCTCAGTCTGGTTCCCTTAAGCAAGTGACTTCTCCATGTGCAGGCTCCTTTTTAGGGAGTTTACATGATCTCCTCTTTTAGCCAGCCCTTTCCTTTCTTACTTCCAGACACCAACAAGCTAGCTGGAGAGGATGAAGTGTCTTTAAAATTAATTGTTCTGATTTGCCTTTTTTAATTGGGATGGCATCGGCTTGCAACTCTAGTTATGAAGCCATTAAATTAGGAATAATGAGAATTTGTTACAAGAATCCATGTGTTTGCTAGAAAAGAAGTCCAGCTCAAAGGCCTACAACTGGAATATCTAAGGATATTCACAACAGGGTTTTAGGATGGACAAGGAGGAAGATGAAGCCATCTACCCAATATCTTATGATTCTGTATAGCAAAAAGTAGGGGATTAACAGGAAGAGCTGAAAGTCTCAGTGCTTGATGAAAACTGCAAGTTAATTGGCATAGCAGGCACTTGTTCAAGTAATTTACATGACTAGAATATTAATATGGAAGGGTATAACTTTCTGGAAGGATGGGGAGGGCAAAAGAGAGGTAGCGTTTTCTTGGATATCAGGATTATACAAGAATTGTTCTAAGGTGCAGGGTGGGAAAGAAGATAGATGGGTTGTGTGTTTGTGGGTGAAAATAACAGGAAAAAATGAGGACACTGTCGCGGCGTAGGCTTTTGTACGCCACTGAAGCGGGAAGATTAAGTGAATGATGCTTTTGTGAACTGATGGAATTGTGTGAAAGCACTGGACTTGGAGAAATGCAGATATTTAACGGCTCTGGACATCTGGTATCAGGAAAATAGGAGACAAACCAGCAACTTCTAGAAAAGTGTTGAAAACAATTTTATAGAATTGTGGGGAAAAAAAAAAAAAGAAGCTCTTGTAGTTTTTATCCAAGCCAGCCATGGGGGATTGGTTGAGAATGTGGAGGTGCAAAGCAGTTTGGGTGAGACTGACCATAAAATGTCAAGAGTTCTTTGTCCTTAAGTTGGGAAGGCAAAACAACAGCAATGAACATGGAGAAGTCATTTTTCAATAAATACACAGAATTGGGAAGATTTTCTGGGAAACTAGCCTGAGATATCCAATAGATTTGACAGTTCTTTTAAAAACTTACATTAAATGCAGAAGCATAAAATCTTCCAATGCAGAAGCACATTAAGAAATGAATGTAGCTAAATCAGGAGTGTTTCAGTGACTTAAAACACAGGAAAAGAGTATAGGAAGTTGGAAACTAGGTCAAATTACAAAAAAAAAAAAAAAGAGTATAAAAACATGAGGATAAATTAAAAGGCATGAGGCAAAAAAAAGAAATACAACTAATGGGAAATATAAAGAATAGCAGGAGGGTATTCTAGAGGTGTTGTTATAGAAAGAAGAAAATCAAGGCAGGAAGTTGGTTTGTTTCTCAAAAGGAAGAAAGAGATACTGATACTAAAAATAAATCTTTTTTATTATTATTTCCATCTTAACAACAACAAAGCCCATTATCAGACAACAAAAGTATTTAACATCAAAGATAAAGGGGTAAGAACTGTGACTGCAGATAGGGGGGGAGGAAATCTTGGATACCTGAACAACATGAGGTGTATTAAAATGGGTTGCATCTGGTGAAATCCAGCCTGGGTATTATTTAGAGACTGTGCTGTGGTAGTTGCAACATTATTAGTAGTTATTCCTAAAAGCACATGAAAGGTGGTTGAGGTTCCAGACTGCTGAAAAGGGGCAACAAGTGCAAGAGGAGAAACCTGCAAAAGATCAGTCCTCTTAACTTCAATCATGGACCAACTAATTAAATTATTTATGGGTTTCTAAAAGACACCAAAGAGGTAAGTGTCAGCCAACATGAATTCGTCAAGAGCAAATCATGTCAAATCAATCTAATTTTCTTCCATGACAGAGTAACAGACATCAAGAATAGGAAGAAGCAGTAGACATCATACATCTTGGACTTCAGGTAGAGAAACACAGGAATAGATTGCCTGGGATGAAATCTTAATTACTGAAGCTTGCTAGGATGAAGTTAGGTGGACCACATGTATGGAGTGATGTGTCTGGAACTGAGTCTGCACTGAGGCAATGGCATTGCTTAGAAGACATTTCAGATATTTCCTATGACTTCTCTGATTGAAGAACTTTTAGTTATCATGGAAGAGGTGGGGCCAGTCAATTCACTTTGTCTTCCACTGACTACTTTTTTTCAGTCATTTTGCTTTGAGTTAAGCTAATATAAAATAATCTAGTAACTGGATCACCATACTGGAGCTACTGCAAACCCTCTCCAAATATAGCACAGCCCAACGAGTGCTGCATGTTAAAATTTTAAAAGTTGTATACTCATTTTCTCCCATACATAGGTTCTGAGGTTTAAATAAATTTACCTGAAATGCAGCAGTTTTATTTAAGCTGGTTATATCAGTTTCATGTGAGTGTTGCAGATTTCTACAGCTCCTTCTCATCGACTGTGGTACATACATTAATGAATTAAAAATTGATGAGCTTTAGGCCTTTGTCTTTGCTTCCCTTCCCCACTCCCATCAAGAACTCAACCCATGAGCTAATAGAAACTTTGCTGAGATGCAGAAGCCTTCACGTAAGTAACTGCCAGTCTGCTGCAGAGGGTAGAAACATATGGGTAGGCTGGAGAGCTGTATGAGGTGCTGAAAAAAATACCCAGGTGCAGAGAATTCACTAAAGGACAAAAGCATGTTTGCTCTTAAGAAATTTAATTTTTAATATTTGGCACTTGTGACACTTTACTGAGGTTCAGCAGGAGCTGGTATTAAAATGCATTTAATCACTGGTGTCTACAAAACAACATATGACTCAAATTATATGTGCAAAGGCGTAAGCCACAAATATTTAGTTTGTTGCCTTTCTTGAATCAGGTAGTAGCTAAAGTTTATAATACTGCAAGTTTTGTCTGTGAGGGGAGAAACAGATGCAGGAGCTGGCAACTCTGACATGATCCGGTTTATTTACCAAAAGTATACACAAAATGAATGGAAAAAAAAGATTGTTTCTTCACTTTTCCTTCACGCTGTTCTGCAAGTATCTGATACTGTGCCTGGTGCTTCCTTTCTCGTAGCTTCTCTGCTTTTTTACCCATTACATTCATAGGCATGAAAACAAAAATCAGAGTTTCTGAATTCAGATAATGCCTCTATAGGCACCTTTGTTATAAGTACATAAGCCCCAGCCTGCAACACAGCATAGCCTTAGTACACATCTGTGTTCTTCATAGTGGCCTCTATTGTTTAAATTACCTGATTTAACAACAGCAATCAGATAATTTTAACAGCTTCTTTACAGTTGCACCACATGGAAGATGCCTCTTAAGCTGATCGGCTTTAGCTATGCTTAAATGAACAGGTAACACCATGTGTTGCCTCTGTTTAGATGCATCTAGCAAATATTCACAACAATTATGAAAAACGGTGTTGGGAATTGTGTGGATTCAGACAAATATACCTGCTCTGTTCACCCTGGGCTTGTTCCAAACCTCACTGAAGTCTATGGAAAGATCCCCACTGATGTCAGTGGGCTTTGGATCAGGACCAAGGCTACTCCAGCCTTCACTCAGATCTTATTCCGGCAGTTCTCCCATTGATGTCAATGAGATTATTCCCTGGTATAATAGAGCTCACTGTTAGGAAGATTTTAATGATATTCAACCTACATTTTCCATGTCTTCATATCACCCCATTATTCCTAGTTATGTCTCATTATCTTCTTTTTTTCTGGGACCCAATCCTAACCTCCTTACTCAGGCAAAACTCCCACTGGCTTCGATTAAGGAAGCAGGATCCCACTGTCATCTTTACTATTTGGGGGCTGCTGTAATGCCCCCTGTGATGTCATCATATAGGCAAACCATGCCTGATATTTTTGCTTGTAAAGACCACAGTATTGAGCCTATAGCAATACTGAAGAGGAGAGAAAAATGAAAGGAATTCCCAGTACAATTTCAAGACATACAGCAATATGAATTTTTAAATAACACTTGATCTTATAAAAACATTTTATCATCTTTCCATCAGACATACATCTTCACAGCTATATAAAAATCTGTAGTAAAATTATTGTAAGTAGTTTCTTTGATTAAGAACCCAACATTTGTGGTTTGGAATGGTTTTATAATTTGCTGTGGACAAGATAGAGAATGTGATACCTATTTCTCAAGAAGCATTATTATGTATAATTTGGCCTTTCTGGATAGTTGGATTGGAATGCATCCTAATTTACCAGAAGTTAAATACCTCTTATACATACTAAAAATGGTAATTTCCTATAAAATTCTATGGAAAAACCTTGGATTTTATTTAGAATTAAGACATCATATATTTCCCATGGTCTTTCAGTAAATAATTTTTTTAATGCTTACAATTCTGTTACCTTAAAAGGTTAAACTCTGGTAGTGGAATCTCATTATTTTCTCCTCTTGGTCTGTGATGTGCCAGAGAAGAGTATGCAAAGTCCCCTCCCCTCCATCTGGTCACTGGTCAAAAGAGTGCCAAGACAGGGTACACTGTCAGGGCAACTTGGTTAAGATGGTACCCGTGGCTGATGTGGCTAAAACACCATAGCATGGCAGTGGAGAGCAATGCTGAGCCCAGAATCCCTCAGCCAGGTGCCGCAGGTAGAACCTTTCCTCATTTTTTTAAAGTTCTTGGAACAGGAGCCCTCTTTCTGTCTGTGTTTGCACAGCAATGAGCACCGAATGATGGGGATTTTTGGTAGAACAGCAACATTAATGGTAACATTTATAGTAAATAAAATAACATCAACTAAAAGGAATAGTGTATGGACATTACACAGTACATAATGAATACTCCAAAATACGTTCCTCCAGCATAGACACATGGGACTCCCTAGTGAGGACATGATTTCTCCAGTCAGGGACATCAGCTGTACCCAGACAGTTATGGTAAACCACTTTTTGTCTACATGCTAGATTCCCCCTGTTTCTTATCATATTCCAGTAATTAATCATTTTAGATTTCCCTTTGTATCCATTTTGCAGTAACTGCTCAGACATTACATACATTAAGATTAAAAATGTAAAACATGATTGCATGCTCTGTGTTTATCACTGTTGTCCTTATTTGCCCTACCCACCCCAATATTACACAGGTTTATGGCAAATGGAGGTCCAGCTCCCAGTTGTCTGTTCAGACCCATTTCTTTAATAAAGTAAATCAAAACATCTCATGTTTGTGCAGTTATGGAATTGTTCAGGAATGCTGCTCTGAAATCCAGCATGTTCAAGAGGCATTTACTGACCAGCTGAAGAATTTTACTCCTTTATTCCAGCTCATCACTCCTTCTCAGACATGAGGAAGCACAGATAACTGAGATGTAGAAGTATATGCTAAATAATGACCTGAAGAGCCCATCTGCATTCTCACTTTTACTTCAGAACAATTTGCTTTTCAGGTGGATCTCCCAATTATTCTAATTTAACATTCTTTGTTTGCATCATGAAGTGTGCAAATTAGCTTCCTTTCAGATAAAGCTGGACCAAAAGATGCACCCTAAGAGCCCATCCAATTTGTTTCAATATAGCATTCTTTCCATGGAGCCAGACTTGAGGTATTCTTAAGTGAAACCCCTCCAAAACACAATGTGGACATCAGCACCAGCTCTGTTGCTCTGTAGATCTTCACTGCACTGCAGCAGTGGGGACACACCCTTAGTTGCTATTTCATATTTCAAAGAGGCTAGTCCTGCAGTGCCTTTTCTACTATGTCTTTTCCACCACTTCTTTGACCACATACTGAGGGTGCAGATTTTTCAATAAAACAAATTATACAAAAAATCAGCAGATAAGGAGGAATGCCTATCACCAGAGCCCAGGCTCTGCCTTAGCTTGTTTACAGAACAACCAAGAAAGAGAATAGGGATCAAATTCACCCCTCAAGCTTAGATATCCTGCATGAGAAGGGCAACAGTAGCTTGCTCAGAAACAGTGTCAGCTTGGACGTTGAGCCATCTTTAATGTTTAATTATAACTACTGAAATTAGACAGTCACATTAATGCATTGTGCGTATATCTATTATTTATTGTAGCTACACTCTTTTGTGTCATAAATGTCTGGTTAAATTCAGACACACTTGAAAAGCATCTGATTCTGTAATCATCATGATATCTGTAGTATCTTTATCTGATTTTACATGGGTTTCACAGAAAGATAAATGTTGGAGTGTCTGCATTTCCTATTTCCATTAACCTTCTTTTCCTCATTAATAACTGACCTAGAGCAATAAGAGCCACCCGTGAATTCAAGCAAATAAAACAATCCACTTCTCCAGGCCCAGTGCTTCTTGCTGCGTTGAGCAAACAGCAACATGTCTCCTTGAAAGTCTCTACAACTCCACAGACAACAGCTTTTTACTCCATTTCTTTGGTTTCACCCATTTAGTCATTCTACCCCAAATATAACAACCTAATCCATGCATGCTAAAGGAGTTGTCAGTGTTCTAGACCTGGAAAATTAGCCAAAAATCCACAGAAAATAAGTATAATAGAAGACAGATGATTAACATGTATATTTATGATAGCAGATCTCCATATCAATATCCCCTGTATTTTTTATCCAATGCAGACCAGCTTTGTAAATCTCAACCATGAGGTTATATCTGATGAAACAGTAAAGCTACAGTGAAGAAACAATGCACAGAAAAATGTTTGTAATGTAATATGAAAATGGTATTCAGGATTTTAATTCACTGTAATTGACCACACAGACTTTTTCTGTTAAAAGATAAATTGGTATTAAAATTGTGCAGTACTTAAGTAATGTAATTTTGATAATGACAGTAAAATACAATTTCTGTAATGCAAGCAAATCATAAACTTTTTCTTATTCAGGTGAAGTATATAATATGTCTGAATGCTGTCACTATTACACATTTTAAAAATAACTCTGCCATGAACTATTATTGAATACTATTATATTTCAAATATATAACCAAAACTGGCAAAGTCACAATCTAAACATGTTGAAATGCCATGTTGTGTTTATTTGGGAAATAATGAATCCTGTGGGAGCAAGTTAAACTTTTTGTTCTAGACAGTTCTGTTACACTGGTTTTTGAAAGAGCTGAACCCTAGGAACTTTCTTGCCATGTTCAGTTGAAAACTGAAACTGTGATAGGTCTTGACCTACCAAAGATAAACATGAATTCCCATGGATACTCAGGGTTTCCATTGTTTCTTGTGTTATATCAGGCTTCTGAGATGAAGGGGTTCAATCTACTAAGAGTGAAATTTCACAAATGGTAAAAGTGCTGCTTTATTTGCAACATTCATCCATCCTAAGACTTTTTCGCCGCTGTTTGTGCAAGAAGTAGCATCACACCACTTCTGGGAGATCTTAAAGGAATTTTGATATACGGAGCAGTTAGAATGAAAGAGTAATTTCTGCAAGTTAGTTCAGTTGTTTTTTCACTCTATAGCATTCCTGCCTTTTTCATCCTGGGGGATCCTTCCTCCTCTCCTGCAGAGGAGAGATGCACGCTTCTTCTCCACGAGCAGAGCAGGCTCCATCCATTGCGAGGCTCCCACAGTGGGCCATGCAGGCTGGGGCACCACAAAAGCCTTCTTTGATGTTTTTAACTTATGGCGCTTTTCTCTTTACAGCTGGCAAGTGGAGTGGTGCAGATAAGCCTGCACCACATCATGGGGATCTTTGTGTAAACTGAGGTGAGTGTTGGATAGATTATGGCTTGCGTTGTGCCCCCTTTGATCTGTGCATGGATTCTCATCTGATCCCTGCACAACACGTTCACCCCCATACGAGGCAGTTCTGTCTCCTTTGTCTGAGGCTGCTAGATACTACATTGGGCATTCTCTTCTGTTTTCTCGAATATATGTTTAAAGTGGAATATATATATGTGTAATGTTCCCTTATGCGGCTACATTTCGTTTGCAAAGATGTATTTTATATACTGTGAGTTTTACTTCTTACCAAAAATACATTATCCCGGAAGCAAACTGAGTCAAGTGCTCTCAGTGTGCCTGTAATTCCTTTGCAATTGTGTGAGGTGTGAAATTCACTTGACTGTTCTTCCTGAAAGAGCTGGAGGGTGGGAGATAAAAAAATTGTTTTACTTTTGCCAAGCAAGCACAGAGAACTATAGATTATGTATATCATTTCTGGAAAGAAGATGGAGGAGTTGTGGTTCCAAAAGACATCCTTGAAGGAAAAAGAAAAGGACCTACACAAGTATTTTCTTTTTTTTTTTCATCATATATGTGATATATGTAAAGAGAGAGTAATGGTCTATTACACCAAAAGATAAAATAAGCATTGATTGAGGTAAATTAAAATTTTAAGTAGAAAAAGTATACAGCTGGTACAAACTTGTTAAAACAAATTGTTTATCTAACAATTGTTTTTCTAACTCACGATAGAAACCAGAAACAACCTTTTGGGGGATGGACACAATGGTCTTTTTTATTTATTTATTTTTTTAAGTGGATTTAAGACCATTTTTTACTTTTTATTTTAAAATGGTGGTCCATTCATGAAATCATGCATTAAATTTCATAATAAGAAATTTACTCATGAATTAAATGCACGACTCACAAGAAAATACCTGTGTTGGTATTGGTGATTTGGTATTTTGCCTTCTCAGTCATTACCTTAGCATGGCACTAGGAGGCAATCTGCCATTAGAGGTGTCATCCCTTAGACATCAAAGTCTTTGAATATTGTGATATTTCAGCATCAAATGGCACTGTTCCTTAGAAGTTTTTTGTGTGTCAGATCCCAGCCTGTGTTACTACAGTGTCCTTAGTATCTTCCATGTACTTTCAGAAAATGGCAGATTGGTGATTGAGAACAGCTTCCTGAGGCTGACCACAGGTCTAGCCAGTCACTCCAATTTCTGATATACCAAATATATAGGTGACCTTAAGTGAAGGGATATTTGGACTGCAGGTCTTGGCAGGGCTGTGATAACCCAACTGCCTGTGTGGGCAAAATGTGTGTGTGTCCAGGTATGCTCAGAAGCAGCCCAGCTTGGATAACCTGAAAAATTCATGCAGCGCTCTCTACTGTGGACATCTCTAGGGTAGAAAGCAGACAAAAAGGGGCTGGGGTTGAAAATGTGTAGTTTGGTTTCAGGTACTAAAGGGGCAGCCAGGAAGAGTTTAAGCTCTTAAAGAAAATGAACAGACAGAATAATAAAAGTGCTGACTGGTCAGAAGAAAGAACATGGACATTCTCCAATTGGGAGCTGAAATGTGTTCACTGTTAATTTCTCTTTGTCTCAGTTTACATCCTTGTTATTTTTGTAATTGTTCTGAAAATGAATTGATTTATACTTTTACACCTCCAGATGCTATAAAACGTGAAAATCACAGGCAAACCTCAGAGAAAGTTAATAGCTTTATTTTCACAGCAGGATGAAAAAAGTGTACTGTACTATCCTGTCCTATACAATACAATACAATACATAAGGCTGTGGTCATGTATAGAAAAATGAGGTTGAATAAATATTCATTAGCTTGTAAACCTATTCCATGTGCTAGATCAGTAGGTGGTCTTTCAAAAGAAGTAGCCTAAGCACATGTCCTGCAAGATTGCATCAGCATGTACATGAAACTAAGGTTTCACAGGCAAGAGTCCTGCCAGCTCTTCCTGGATGTGCAGTGCTTGACTTCACCACCCTACCCTGATTTGTTTGTATAAAAGTCCTTTTGTTGTTGTTCGCCAGCAAATGTGTATTTATATATTTTGCAATTCTGTAAAGAACAGTATTTAGGAGTTTTGAAAGATTCGATGCCTATCACAAGGACTCTGAGGCAGGGCGGGAAACATGCTTTTAAAAACGCTTCCACAAGTGTTTGCTAAGGCAGAAAGTTGAATTTGGTTTGGCTGTGTTTGTGCTCCTTTTGTTTACTTTTAGTGAATATTTCAGCTAATAGGTTTACTGTTAGGATTGTTTACAGAAACAGCACATTTTAAGCAAATATTTCAAAAATTTCATGGATTAATACATTTTAGGCTAACAAATGTAAATGTTTTCACTGGAAATCTAATTATAAGCTTTACTGTTTTTAATGCATGTTTTATTATGTAATCATTAAATCAGAAAGTATGTCTATGCAAACAGGATTTTACATTCAGTTAGGAACTACTAACTCCTGGGTTAAATACCAAATACAAAGAGGGCATTGCAGATCACCTACTTGACTCTCAAGAATTCAAGATATTAAGCACTTTCAACAATGTAGAATAAATCCTTAGACCTTTTCAGTACCTTACGTGCTGCCCTTTGCATAAGCCAGCCTTAAAGTCTGTGTTTCCAGTGTTGGGATGTGTTGTGATATCATTAGGTAGATCAAAGGATGCAAGAAAACTGCACAGTTTTCAAAGAAAACAGATAATTCTGAACTGGGATCACAACATAGGTAACGGAGGAAATTTTTTTCTAATAATTTAAATTTTGAAGTCAGTTTAAATGTAATTCTTTATCCACAGATTTGAAATCCTACATAGAATTTTTCCTTGTTTTTTAAAACCTCTCCCTTCACATTTTAGAAAAAAACAATCATCACGTTTGCATCTCTCTCTAATATAAACATAATTAACATTGGTGGTATATGGAATTAATGCTGCTTGTAAGGAAAGAGCTTCACAATTAAATCATAGATTTGCTGCTGTGCAGTTTGAAGATGTGAGTTTCACTTACAAGACAATGGGTTTATACGCCATATTCCATAGATTCTCATTACATGTCTTGTGTCAGCAAAATTATATTAGGCATCTCACCACTTGCATCAGTTCATATTAATATTATTTGTAAGACAAAATGGTCCTTGATATTATGCCTCTACTCATTATCAGAAATCATTTTGCTGTAGAATGCTAATATTAAAGTTTATATATGATAACATTGCTATTTGTTTTAATCATTTCCAATAAAAACAACTACTGTTCTAGGGACTCATTTTATTTTCTTATATTTTCTGGCAAGCACTGCATGTCTTTCTAAAGAATACAAAAACAAATCAGCTGCAGCTCAGCTGAGAGGCTGAGGCTGTGCTTGGTGGAGGCTTCCAGTTAAACCAGTGGTCTGGAGAGGGCACACAGGACAGGAGACCTTTTCCAGCTTCTAAACTATGCCCTCTTGTACTGAAACACTATCAAACAACAGTTAAGACTTCAAATATCATGGAAAACTGCTCACCATCAGATAAAAGTGGTCCAGGGAAAGAGAGGGAGGCTGAAAAAAAGAGATGGAATACTATCACCCCTGTCTAGGACATGCCATGTCAGCATCAGCTCGGGAAATGGCAGCTGCTGGGGTGCACAACACCATCCTAGGCGTACATTGACATCAGAACTATTAACCAATAACTACATATGTAGAATATGCTGCCAACTGCAGGTATTTATTGGGTTTTGATTGTTTGGGGTTTTTTCTCAAAGAATAATACTAAAAAGCGAGTTCAGATTGCATTTTGGCATAATTATACTTCAGTTTTCAAGAATAAATTAACTGTCCGTGCATAACCAAAGCTCTCAGTGAATACAATGCATTTGTAGTGCCAGATCATTCCACACTATATAATATTTGAAATATTGAAGCATACTTACAAAAAGTAAATCATGGAGAATGTAATTATGTTGGTATCTTTTAGGAAATACATTGTTTTGTTAATAGTATAAAGAAAATTGTAAACACTGAAGTATACAAATGTAGTTGTAATTACTACCCTATCAAAGATATTTCAGCAAAAAATTGAATTTCAAACCTTTAGTAAATTATTTTTTTGTCAGTTTAACATATTTGTTATTGCTCATTGTGATTTAGGACAGTAAACATTTTCACTATTATCCCTTTTCAGGAAGAAGCAAATCATTCAGACTTCAAATTGAGAGCTGTTCTTACTCTGTTCAGATCCTAATAAGAATGTGAAATGTTTTTCTTTCAGCATTTATATTTGTTTCCATGTTCTATTTTGGCTAGTCTGGTCTATATTTCCACCCAAAATGGACAAATTCTACAGTCATTTAAATCCATCCAACCCTATCGACCTCAACCATATTCTTATCCTGATTTACAGCCTCATTAGGATTTTAATGATGTAAATGGAAGTAGAATTTGCTCCTAAATCTTGACTCTAAATTAAAGAGTGTGTTCACCTCTCAGAGCAGGGTGTAGGAGTGTGTGCCTCAAAACAGAGAGCACACAGCTAAAACTTGGCAGGCGAGGTCTCGGCTAGAGGGTGGAATTTTTTTTTCATGTTGAGCTCACTCCTTTCCTTAGATAAGCAGACGTACATTCCCATGTATCTTCTGAAATCTTTAACAGTTCTACACATGCATGTACAAGTGTAGTGCTGTTTTTACAAGATAGACAACAATTCTTACTCACATATCTTTCTGATGAGAGAATCAAGTCATCAGTCTAAATATATTCGGGTTTACTGAAGTTGCAAGACTACCAGAAGAATAGACGCCTACCAGCTCTTTGTGCCTTCCTGGACTACCTGTACCACAAGGATAGTTCCTCCTGCACCAGAGATCCACTCCTAAAAATCTCTAATTGGGTGGCGAATGAGAAAGTGTGGGGGTTGGTTTTTTATTATTATTTTATTTAGAAATCTTACCCTCAAAGCCTGATCCAAAGCTCACAGAATAAAAATTCTCATTAACTTCAGTGGCCTGAATCAGTTCCTGAAAAAGAAAATACCGTGTATCACTTTCAGTATCTTCTATAAATTTAAGACAGAAAACCTTTATTGTTTCTAAACACCATATATTACAGAGTAGCCATGAAGGACTTAATATTTATATTACACAAATCCCATTGTGTTTAAATGCATTTTACAGCACAAACTGGGAAGCGCCGTAAGCAGCACATTTGCTCATCCCTTCTGCTCTCTGTAGCTCAGGTTTATGCGCAACTCCTGGTAGAGACCCACGTTGCCTGAAATCATTCTGCTCCCACACTCAAAACTGCACCTATTGCCAAAGAAGGTATTTGACAGAACTTGCTCTGGAAAAGTAGTTTCCAGTCTTCTCTTAAAAAAAAAAAAAAAAGAAAAGCAGGATGATGGGAAGTCAGAATGACCCAGGGCAGCTGATTTGATGTGCTGAGCCTGGAGTTCATTCAGCCATTGCCATTCGAATGCCAATAAATTGTAAACAGTGTCACATGTATTATATATCATTAATGGAGAACGATGGTGTGGCTGGTAACACCAGCACCACAGCTGGGGGGTGCTTGACCAGGGACAGAGATTTGCAATCACCACAAGATCATTAGTGCAAGATCAAGCTGCATGACATAGGGACAGGTTTGAATAACAAGGCACAAAAAGGAAAAAGTTAAGGATTTCTTGCTTATATTATATCAGGGCTGTTTGGTTTTGAGTTTATTTTAAAGCACATCGAAGCTTGATTACTTTTAGTAATAGGAGAAGTGCTGCAGAGTCAAGAAGTAGAAGAATTTCTGAAGATCTTACATAACTCTAGTGATATTTTTAAGCATATTAATTGTCAGGTGCTTCTCACAAATAAGGAGGTGACTTTCTGAAAATATATCTGCCCCTTGAGTACAGCACGGCTTATCTTGTAGCTTTCATCAACAACAGAATTCATCACCTGTAAAAACGAAGAAGGTTGCATTCATTTATAGAAAGAAGTAATCAGGAGGAAGCTTTCCTCCCCAAAACAAAATGAAGCTGTGAATAGACCGGATCAGGAAGGGAACGTGATCAAAACTAGTGATTCTCAAATTCTGCACAAGAGTTCAAGCTCCCCATGCCTTGCTCCCCTCCACCCCCACCATTCTCTGAGAGGTTGCAAGTGCCTGGGACCCCATTATCTCTTCAAAGAGAATGCTGCACCAATCGGGATTAATTGCACAAGCCAAGTTTGGTCAGCAGGATCTGGTCCAGCATGAGTGTTGTCCAAGCGAGACCATGGGTGGTCAGGGGCAAGCCCCATCACTCCACTGCCTGCTCTGCTCACAGCTTCAAAAGGCAGTTGGTGGAAAGACAGGGGGCAAAAAAAAAAAAAAAATCAAGTGTTTAATAACAGTGCTGTCAGTAACTGGTTTATATTCATTTTCTCTCTTTTGCTTGATACAGCCACCCTTAACACCCAGCAGAGAGAAACACTCAGATCATGCTGCAGAGACGCGGCTGAGCAGGAGGCAGAATCAGATGCTGTGCACCTCACCTTGAGGGTGACAGACAGGGCATTTTACTATAAATGTTTATGCATTAATACGCAGAAACCTGTCTTAGAAGGGTTTTTCTGGATATCTTAATTCTGCTGATGCAAAGTGAGAGTGAAATTACAGGTGCCAGTTTGCAATGTAGAATGCTGATAAACAACTTGCCATTTCGCAGTGGCTGGTCACATCTGGAGCCTTTTGGGATGCAAAAGTACTGGAGGATTATTGCAAAACTTAGAGACACTTATGTTACCATAACTTTTGTTTTTAACCTAAATTTGTAGATTTTCTTTTTGTCCCCCTTTTGGAGGATTTTAGGGGTTATATTATACTTATTTAGCTAACCGGCTAAGTCAGCAGCAAAGCAGAAAGAGAATCAGACCTATAGCTGTTGTCAGAAAACTTTTCTAGTTTGACCTTAGACTGAGACAGGCTGTTATAAAACCATGGATAGGTGGATTGTGTTTCATTCATTTCAGTGTATTTTAAAACTCGGTAAACTACAGCCCCCAACTCTGACCTAGCCCTCTGATGAAGTGCTCAGCGTTCAGCACCATTGTACTGTGCTGAAAAAAAACCTGCGTGGTAAATTTGAATTTTCCTTTTTTGACCTTTAAGTCATCATGATACTTCCATAACATAGAAAATCAGCAGACACACATATGGAGACAGATGGATCCACAACACAGACGGTGACGGCTATGGCAGCAAGAGCCCCTCGCTCTTGCATTTTGCTATTTTTATAGTTATTCCTGTATGGACTACATTGATATCCCATTTGGTTTTATGTATCACTGCAGTCTTCTACCATTTTCGAAGCACTGAGTTACTCTCTCTTGAAAATCCCTGCTGAAACGTGAGAGGCTCTTACAAATTAATATCTGTTTGTAATATTATTTATCATCTCTGTTTGTCGTTGCGAGTATGGAAACACAAAAGGGCTTGGGGAAGGTTTCGCTCTTGGTGTTTGTACTACGCAGTAGTATTTTTGAAAGCCTTGCAAAATTTCCATCAGGTCACTGTAGTAGTAATTATGCATGTATGCAGTTAATGTTCCCTGACTGCTTCTGATCCGCTATGTCTGCTCCCTTTCTGTGCTCTCCTGTTGAGATCATACAGCCTGAATATAACGCACGGCAGACTGGCCAGAGCTCCACGCCCTAGCAGATTTATAAACCCTGCTCATGGAAGAAACATTCCAACCCATACAAAATAAAAACCTAAATGCTAATATGCACACTACCCCACCACCCCCTAACATTTAGCATATACTTGTGTTAGAAATAACTGAGATGTCTTTGATGTATTTTCTGTGATTATCCACAATTTCCTGTTATGTAAGGTATCTCTCAGGAGACTTTATACTCAAGAATAGGTTGCACTGGGAATTATAACTAAGATCTGGCCCGGTCTGGTTTTTTAGCTCACTGAGCATTACTGTTGTGGAGAGCACTGTATTTTTCCTATACTGTTTAGTGTGTTTATATAAAATATTCACTCTGAAACTGAGAATGCTCCAAATTTATCCTCTTGTGGCACACGTGATCTTTCATGAGAATCCAGTTAAATATAGGGTTTTTTGCTTCAGAGAAGGCATTGTCAAGTTGGGTCTGGCTTTCTTCCCCCTTCTGTTTGAAGGTCAGTGATCATTTAGGACAGTTTTCTATCACGCATTTTAAATGCTAAGGCGGTGTTTGTAGCAGGATATGGGCCATAATTTATCACTGAATCTCAATTTGTTCTTCGACTCCTTTCTGGTAACATGGTGCAGAGAAGCATGGTTTCATTGAAGGTCCCACTTGGTGATGGTAAACATCTATTAACGATGTGACTGTGGTCTTCAGTCCTATAACAATGCCACACACACTACTTCTATTCCATCAAGAAGTATTTGGTTGCAGATTAATAGTTTTGGGAAGGGAAATCTGATAGTTCTTCCCCTTGACCATGTGTGCTGGCTGCTGGTGTCACCTTTGGTAGGTTTCTTGGGAAGAACAGCATTGAGGACGTAATGCTAAAGTTGGACACATGCCTCAGAGCTCAGCAGCCTTGCCACCTCCCCCATCCAAGCATATGATCATCCTTCTTCCACTTCTCTGCATTTATTGTAGCATCTCCTATCTCAGCTTCATACCTGACAGTGTCCTTGACTTTCAGTGTTGTCCTCTCATAGCTGCTGCATTAAAGCCTGTTCTGCTCCAAGTTCCGTCTTATTCTACTCCTCCAGCACAAAACAGCTTCAAACAAAGAGAATGTGTGTATTTGCAAATGAAAGTGCATGTATAAAGAAGTATCAGCATATACAGGATTTTTTCTATTGTTTCCCATACCTAAAGCTGCCCTTTTTGTCTTTCTTGACATTTCCTATGCACAAAACACCAAGAGACAACTCCTTCACAGTTCCATGGCTCAGTGCAGAAATATCTATAGCTTTAAAATGTTGCCAATAAAATGTTTTAAGAGATATTTAAACTGTTAAGTGTCATATATATTTGGTTTTTATTAACTGAGCTGGCTAATAATATACAGATTTCCTTCATTATTTTTGCCCTACCTATCTGCAGATGACAGGGCCCCATTTACCACCTTGCTTTTAGGGCTTTCCTTGTCTCCATCCCTGCATTCCAGCACCCAAAAGGGAACAGAGAAGCTTTCACATTCTGTTAAAATAAACTTAAAAAGCCTGTACTTTTGACTGAGACACAGACACTATCTTCATGCAAAGAAAACAGAAATAAGAAGTGGCTGCCTTGCTTCAGGGGAATCGGGCGTTCGTTTTGTTGTGCTGTTAGATGGTGTAAGACACCTACACAGGCCATGCAGAGCCCTTAACTGCACCACGTTAGATTTTACTCCACCGAGGAATATTTCTTGACCCTGTCTCTGATGGCAGCAATCCAGAGGTCTTTCAACAAAGCACTGGCTCAACAGTGTCCACAGAACCGCCCCTTCGGAGCAGAGCTCGGATGCTCGGCACATCATCCTGCACTGTCAGCAGGCAGAGAGCAAGAATTGCAAGGATTTACAGCTCTCCCAATACTGCTGATTCATAGACAAAACCGGAATTAAATTGTACGATATTAGTACTATTCATAGCCCTTCCACCCCTGTTGCAGGCTGTAATATTTCTAAAGACACTGCCATCGGTGACAGCAACTGAAGATCATCCGTGAAACTCTCTGACCAGCACTGGATCAGAAATCACTAGTTGTTTCTTACCCACAACTTTTGTTTGCAGGTTGGGAATTTGTAAAGCCCCTAGAAATATGGCACCTGGGTAATTTGATGAGGAGTGTGACATCCAGATTCACAGATACATTTAAGAGAAAAATATGAAAATTAAAGGTAGCTGTTCAAGAAAGTAGCATTATGGATCAGTGTGGTGCAGGAACAACTGCATCCCAGTGGATGATTTCCCTGTTACTATTCACGTGAGCAGCTCCAGGGCTGGATGCCTGGATGCTATACCTGACCCTCAAGCCTTTCCTGACAGTCAGCTGCAGTACTTCTGCTGCACTGGTAAATGATATAATGAATACGGTTGAAAGGAGGGGGACACAAGGGTTAATGAGCTGTTGGCATTTCTCCTCTGCTTTGTGGTCTGCTAAGTGCATGAAATAACTTCATGCCAAATTCAGCACATTTGGGAGTCCTTATCAGAAAGAATCTAAACTTGGGCACAGAAGATTTATGGTGAAATGGGGATCCCTCTAAAAAGATGTGGTTGAAAAGAATTCACTGGTATTGAGACTTTGTGCCAGGATAAAAAAAAAGCTGTGTGGCTTTTAAGCTCCATCCCAGGAGGAGAGCTCAGGACCAGTTGTAAGCCCAGGGGCTGTTGAGTGAAGCAGGGAGCCCCAGATGGCAGCCAAGTTGCTGACTGAGGAGATACCTTGAGATTGCAGTCAACAAATCTGGGGAACTCTTGAGTTTTGAACTGTGCCCATAAGATTGTTCTTCCTTCTTGTCTGATGATGGTCTAACATAGCAATCTGCAGAAAGTGTCCTGGGAGTAAGGTAAATGTTCTCATCACTGGTCTGCAGGGTCATATTCACCTTTTCTACATAATTCTCCTGAAATCTGGCATATATTTCTGGGAAGGTGGGGAGGGGGGGGTATCTTCCATCTAGCCAAGTCTCCTCTGTCCCTGCAGTATGCTGAAAAAACGTGGCTAGAGCTGTAGTATCGGAAGGGTCTGACCCCGTGTAATATATCCTGAGAATATTTACCAGGGGCCATGGAGGGAACCTGAATGGAAAGACATGTTGTTTCCATAGTGCAGTGGAAGTTAAGGCAGGAAATGTCAAACTGGGCTGTGTGGTGCATGACAAAATGTTGAGTCAAAAATGATCAGGCCTATGAGCCCACAGCTGCTGGCAGCTGGAAGGGGATATTATAGACCACAGTATTCTGCTCAGCGCTTCAGCTCCAACCAAGCCCTTTTTCAGGTACCTGCATACATCCTCTACTGAATCTAGCCCATCTAGTTTACATAACATTTTGAAGAATTAAAATGCTGTGCAATTAGTATTGATATTGTGATAGCTCAGGCAGGATCAGGGCTGCATTGTGCTAAGCTCTTCCAGACGGCTAGATAAAAGTCTCTGATCCATAAAGTAGACAAGGCATTAGTAGAAATACAACAGATAAAGCTGAAAAAACAAAGCAAGCTGCAACAGCAGCTCACACATTTGTTCATGCTGAAGGGTTGACAGTCAATCTCGTATGGCATGGAGAAGGGGACAAGGAAAGGTGGCTCTGCTTGGCCTCACAGAGCACTAACTGTTATTACAATCACTATCAAAGTTAGAGGAAATTGCATCCATTTTACTGTTGAAACGTACAAAATGCACAAAGCCTTCCTAGCATCTATAAACAGTTAAATATATTAGAAAGTCGAGGACATGAGCTTGCTGTTGTTCTTCACTCTCAACTTGTATTGCTTTCAGTGGCCATTTAACCTTGATAAAGACAGAAGGATCCAGGCACAATGTTTTTAATTACAAGTGGCATTTCTAAGCCTTCTGTGGTCAGTGCCTAATCCAAAAAAGTGACTTCATTTTGGACTCTGGCAGTATGGATGCTCTATGTAAAAGGCAGACTGCAAACTAGTTTCCATCCTGCTTTAATAATAGGTTCACAATCCAAAACAGGACTTTAAACACTTTAATATTCAGACTTAAAGCTTTCCTTCTGTAAAGGGGTTTATAACCCAGCAATAAAAGACTGCCTTTGAAAGTTGCCTTAAAAGGTCTTAGGAAAGCAGTGGATTTTTAGATTTAAGCTTCCAGTATTTAAAAAAAAGATTAACCATTGAACAGAGATAAACAAATTGGTAGCTCGCATGATCAAATGTGCCGTGACTAGGTGATGAAGTTAACTTCCATCATGCAGGATGCTCCAATATAGGAACACTTTGAGTAGTGCTTCCTACAAAGTGAATCTGATGGGGATTGATGCTGCTGGGAAGAAGTTCTGTGGAGCATGGCATGAACCAAGCACTTCTGCAGCTGTAGACCTGGCCTTTACCAAGAGGGCAAAGGCAGGCAGAAAGAGTGGGGAAGGAGAGAGCATGCTAGAAATGTAAGGAAAGAACTGAAATGAACACTGAGATCTGGTTTCTACATGGCAGATGGCCAGAAGAAATATTTTTCTACTGGGTGGATAAGGGCTTGTCTTCTGCTGAGGTGTAACCAAACCCCACTGAGACTCCTGTGAGCTTTCAAGGAACTGGCAGGGGCCAGGGGAATCCACATGGAAAAAAACAGGTTTTGTCCAAATTAGATGGAAATGTTCTGATGGATTATTTTGAGAACGTCACAGGACATTCACCATTAGGAGTTTTCCCTTTATTTCAACTACTTATTTTATTGATTTCAACCCAGATTGCTTAGTTACACCAATTTCTCCACAGTCAGCTATTCTGTATAGACCCCAAGGATCCATCTTTCCCTCAGGAAGCTCCTGTTGGAGTCAGCCACAGAATCCCTGAATTGTCTGGTAAAGGCCATTTGTATTTATATTCTTATGGACTCTAAATGCTGGTACCTTGCCAAAACCCCATGGTTGCCTTTTAGCCAAGCTATTTTTATATATATACACATATATATAAAAATACATATATATATGTATTTAAGCCATAAATCTATCACATCAGCATCTGGACATCTTGCTTTGCTCCTTCTCTAAAATTACCTGTTTGTCAATATTGTTTCTTAGGATGATGCCTTCAGAACAAAATCTGAAGTCACAGCAGAATATTTTATATAGTAGTGTAGCTTCTTTTCCTTGGCACAGAGGAACAAATCCATCATAGGATACTCTGTGTTCTTGTGGTGTGTTAACCTTGACTGAGCACCAGGTGCCCACCAAGCTGCTCTATCACACCCTCCCCTTCCTCAGCAGGGCAAGGAGGAAGAAGGTAAGATATGAAAAAAACCCTTGTGGGTAAAGACAAAAGCAGATTAATGAAAACAAAGTGAAGAAAACAAAGATTTATTCTCTGCTTCCCATCAGCAGGTGATGTCTGGCCCCTTCCTGGGAAGCAGGGCTCTGATAGGTGCAGTGGTTGCTCTGGAGGACAGTGGGTGACTCACCTTCCTCCTCCTTTCCTCTCCCTTTATAGTAGAGTAGATGTCATATGGTACAGAATATCCCTTTGGGTCAGCTGTCCTGGTTGTGTCCTCTCCCAAGATCTTGCCCACCCCATCCCACTGGGGGGAATGTTGGAAGGAGCCTTGATGCTGTGAGCCCTGCTCAGCAGAAGCCACAACACAAGTGTGTTATCAACACCCTTCTAGCTCCCAGCACAAAGCACCATGAGGGCTGATATGGGGAAAATCAGCTCCAGTTTAGCCAGACCCAATATTGTCCTTTAAAGATCTCTGTCTCCTTTTCTTTACCTGGAGGATAAGCATCCTTTTGAGGGCTCTCACCCTTTTCCCAACAAGGCAGGGGGGTTTTGCTTTCCTTATCCCCTGCTCTCCAGCACTCTTTGATCAGGAGAATCACAATCTTTTCCCTCAGATACCAGCAATGCTGACTTCCAGGAAAGAGGCAGGTGACTCCTGCTGTGACACCAAGCCCCAGTCCCACGTGGCAGATGGGTCACACGTTCCCTGATCACATCAGCAGGATAAGTTCCAGTCCTCCACTCTAATCAAGTAAGACCAGGGCAGCGCAGCCAGACTCAGCGGGAGCCCACAGGGAGCCTTGTGGCTGTATCTCCTCGTGGAGGACTAAAGGTGATGTCCTCAGAGTGCTGAGGTCAGGGGCACAGGCAAGTCTCTGCTGCCTCTTATCATTGTCCTTTTTCATGAGGTTTGAGCTCTTTGTCCCACATGACAGTGTTCCACTTACAGCCGATCTCAATTAATTTTTCAAGTAAGATTTCATGAGGCAGCATCAAATGCTTTCCTGAAATCCAGATAGATTACATCTAATGCTTTCCCATCATCTGCTAATTTTGTAATTCCATCAAAAATGCAATCAAGTTTGTCTGGAGAGGTCTATTCTTTATAAATCTCATGATTCAATTTACCTACCAGTGGAGGATGAAGGACCAAATCAACCTTTGCAAGCTTAATCAAACTCATCCAAACCTCTCTGTTCAATAGATTGAACTGGAAGTTTTGCAAGAAGAGGTTTGCTCTCAGCATCTGCTTCACTTAGTGGTTTCTAATGGGATGGAAATACTGGAAGAAAAGGCTTTGGCACTGAACTTCAGTACTTCTCTACTGTTTAGAAACAGGGAAAAGCACACACACACACACAAAAAAAGCGTTTCTTTTAAATTAGACTGTTTAAGACTATAAAAAAGAGTTCTGGAAGATGAAAAAGAAAATGTCAGATAAAAAACAGTTTAGGTCCAACTTCACTCTTAACTAGTTGTTTCCACTACCCTTGATGAACTTATTAGAAAAAAAATCAATACAAATAAAAATCCAGGACAGTTTGTGTAGGTCTTGGCTCCTGAGATTCCACTGACACATCTGGGATCCTCCTCTAGAGCCCCAACCTAACAGGGAGTTGACAGACATACAATTGCTTGACAGACAATGTCTGTTACTTTAGACTCTTAAATTAGCACAGCATCTGATGAACTTTGAGACCTTGCTCAGTATAGTTCTCTCAATTTCAGAGAAAAACACCTCCATTCTCCCTCTTAAAGATTGGTAATTTTTGTTTTCCTAGACAATTGCATTCCTCTATCAAAACCCTTCTCCTTTCACTGCTTTCCACTGTGTTGTCAAAAGCATTTGTGTTTGCATTTTTGTGTTTGCATTTTGTGTTTTTTATATTCCCATTTGCTTTTATGTATTTGAATTTGAAAGGACTCTTTTCAGTGTCTTTAATGCATGTACTGCTCAGAGATGAGAATTCTTAGGACTTGCAGGGGACCTGGGCAAAGAACCCAAGATTCATAAAAGATTACTTCTATAGACAAAACACCGAGGAATATAATAGAGGGGGAGAAAACAAAATTGAACTTGAAAGAGGTTTAAAAAGCTTGAATATGTTGTATATCTTTAAGTGAAATAGGAGTTACCTTAAAGATGAGTCTGGTGTGTTGCTGTATGCAGCTCAAGCAAGTGATCAAAAAAAAGAAAAAAGGGAAGGAAACCAGAAAACCAGTGTGGTTGATTAAAGTATAAAATGACTGTTCTTTGAATATTGGCTAAACAGGTTTAAATATTAAATATTAAATATTGAAACAGGTTGCCCAGAGAGGTGGTGGAAGCCCAATCCCTGGAAATTTTTAAGGCCGGGCTGGATGGGGCTGTGAGTAACCTGTTCTAGTGGGAGGTGTCCCTGCCCATGGCAGGGGGGTTGGAACTAGATGATCTTTAAGGTCCCTTCCAACCCTGACAATTCTATAATTCTATGATTCTATAAACCATGCACAAGTGCTCAGCACTTCAGTTTAACATTGAAGCTGCCAAAAGAGCTGAAGTTCACCTGAGTGTGAGGGATCCACGTGCCCTTTTTGTACTGGGTCAGTGCCCTGAGATGCTGCTGCACAATTAAGTGCAGTTAGAACATCTGCCCACAGGTCCTCTGCTGCAGCCGAAATTGCAGCATCCCTCGTGTTACGTTGCATCTATCTGGCTTGTGGGATAGCTTAGATTAAAATGGCTTAAGCAGCACATGCTGAAGCTTGGCAGACCTGGAGGCACAACCCTCAGAGGGGTAACAGCAGCAGGGCCCGTTCCTCCAGCTGGTAGAGCTGCGGCTGGAAGAGGACATGTCCACAGCCTGCCTTGTCTGCTTCTTTCAAAACCTGATCAGCTTGGCTGACGGCTGCCTTTCCTGCTAGGTCCTGGATAACGAAGAGATGTTCTCTTATTTGCAGTCAAGTAATTCCTCAATGCCTTGGAGAGCCATTGTCTCCATACCCAGATACGCAGGCAGCCCTTCTTTGGAAAAACTGGTAAGCAATTGTATAATCATTTCTATGGTGACAAAGCGTGAGAACATAACTTCAAGACATTTAGAATAATACTTGTGCCTAAGCAAGGGCGTATTTTAAAACGTGTTGCTTATGCATTGAAAGGTCCTAGGCAACTTCTGGCAATCAGGAGAGAGTCTGCCATAAACCTCCTCGCAGCAGGCAGCTACTCAGTCTGAAAATTAATTTCAAGAAACACAACTGACCACTGAGCAATTTTAGCAGGAGTTTTTGCTGAACCTTTCATGGTAAACAATGTTGTTAGCTGAGCACAGAGTGACTGGACTTCAAAATTGAGAGCCAGGCCTACAGGCAAGTATAGAAATACTGTGCTGCCCATGGCATGCTGGAGCATCCTTTGTTATGAGGCACATTCACTCCTGAATTCTCACACCAAGTGCAGCACCTGGCAACTTATAAGCAATGCCCACTTAGGTTCATCTGCTTACTGAGCTGCTTCTGAAAGAATAAATCCTAAAACATTTCCAATAAGTCAGTTAAAAAAGAGCTTAAAGGCCTCTGACAAAAGATATTAATAGTTTGTAAGCAGTAAATAAATGCTTTTGCTTACTTTGCCCTGAATGTAAGATTTCCTTGGGAAATGCAGTTGGCTGAACTCAAATTTAAATTGCAAGACAAGAGCAAATATATAAATATATACTTGTATCAGGGAAAGGTGGATCAGGTTATTCTTAAAAGAATAGGAATGAATCCTGCCTTCTCTGAGGATTGTACATGATCCTATATAAACTGACTTTTCTCATTAATCTTGAGAGAAAAGATAGTATCATCAAGAAACATTTTAATAGCTTTGGAAGATTTAGATAGTGAATTTTATGAAATATGTTGACTATTTCTATACCTTTTGCTTTGGCTTGGCCATTTTTAGCTCAAGTCTTGACATAGTTGGCTTCTACGGTACACTTGAACACAGAATATAGAACATATTTTAAACTCTAATGTGCTTTTCATTATGTAAGACATTTTCTGTGTTTCAGATAGCCTGGACAATGTCACTAAACTTGTCAGATTCCCCTTCTGCTTCTCATAAACTAACACAATGCTGTTGAGTTAGGCTTCATAGTCATGCAGAGAAATATCCAAATCCATCCAAAAGATTGTTTACATTGACATCAGAGGGGATGGAAAACAAATTACGACATTTGTATTTGTGTTAGGAGCCAGATACTGCCAGAGCCATGGAAATCAGTGGCAACACTCTGATTGGATGCTAGCATTTATAAATCCATTTTTTATTTCTAAGCAGACCTAATTTGGGAACCTTGAAACAGTTTATTAGTCCCCTACTGTTTTGACTTCCATCTGTCCAAGTAATTCTTGAATGAGAAGGATATTGTTGGGTAATAGATGTTGAGGATATATGTATATATCTGTGGTAGATTCACTGGAAGGGGTTAAGAGAAATATTTTCTTCACGATTTCCCTCATGTCCTTCCAAAAATTTGAAGTTTGTTATTTCCTTACTCCTTAGCAGTAATGCTTATTCCTACACCATGATCCATCCTGGCTTCAATGGGAAACTCGGTCATGAACAGACAGCATGATCAGACCTGCTACACATGAATTTTAAATTTATTGTTTCCTTAGACGTTACAGGCACCTACGGAGGTGAAAGGGGATTCATAAAAGGCAATGAAGGAGAAAAAAATGTCTCAGTGAAAAAGAAAAGATGTTTCTTATAATCAATGTTAAGGAATCAGTACGCAGGGAGAGAAAGATAATCTAAAATGGACTCCATTACTGTGCATTTCTTTGCTGGATTAATTTGTCATTTCCATTAAGATGAAAGTTACCTCTAATATCGACAGCTTTTTTTTAAAAAAGGACTATGTTTGTCAGGATTGAATACGCTCAAACAGCAGGATCAAATCCAGAACAATTCTCATGAGCTGCCACTGGCTGATGATGGAAAGAAGAGTACTTGGGAAGTCACATCAAGTGCCTACTCCTGCTTCCACTTAAGGCAATGAGAATCCAGGGCCAAACTCTTTAAAGAATGGTAGTCTCACAGAAGAAAGACGAGGGACAAAGCTAGCATATGGAAATGAAATGGCTCCCTGACTCCTTAGCATTCTGGGCAACTGAAATATCTTTTTCTAGTGACACATATTTATACCCACATTCATGTATCAAATTTCTTCCATTTTAAGGTGGGACACTTCAGGCTTACAAGACATTTTGATACACTGAGCAGAGAATGCCTAAAATCTGAGGTATGACCCAGAGTCTTGCCAAGAACAGATAAAATAACAGCTTTTCAGAACCATTAATAAATGGCTTGCTAGTCTGGCATGAGCTTGTTGAACTCAACATGCTGGAAATGACTTGATATTGGGGCTAACTAAAAATTCCATTAGAAGGATCAGCTATGCAGGGAAGTTAAGAGGGTCTCTTTCAGAAAAGATCCATGATAGGATAGATGTGCCAGTGTCAGGGTTGCTACAAAGGTTTTGTACTGGGCAAAGAGAGTAATAAGAAACTAAAAAACTTTTGGCATTTCAACTTTATTGAAAAAGGGTACAAAGGAACCACCTCTGGATATTGTAAAACTCACAAATAAATTCTTTACAGCTGCACAAGGAAAGATAACAATGAGAGCCTGATATTTCATTCCTAGCACAGTAAAAAATCCTATTATAGCCAATGCAGTTATGGGTGCACCAGCTGTATTCTGGGAATTCTATATAACTCCTGTCTGTTTCTGAACCAAAACCCCTAAGGCCAGCTTGCGAGATTAAAAAGTCCACCTCTTTCATATAAATGCCCTTCCACATCCTTGTTCCTCTACCAATGTTTGGAATTAAGTACGTCGTCATAATCGGACATGACGCCCTTCCAGGCCAGGGACAAGCTTCTCGAGAACTGCCTTCCTACCCTGTGCTCTCATATATTAGCAACAGCCATATAAAAAATGCACCTCTTCCTTACTTACTAAAATCTATACCTTGGGATGCATCACTCAGACACATCTCGAGCTGCTGGGAGAGTATTTTGGAGTTGTTGTTTGTTTTTTTTTAAAGTGTAGAAGAGAATTAAAAATATATATATAGAAAAAGAAAAGGAAATGGAAATAGAAATGGAAGAAATTAAAGCATCTCTGCTTCTCAAACCCACTTTTAAATCACCAGGGCAGAAAGGCTACCACAGGTCAGGTAAGCGTCATGAAGCTGGGCTATAAATTTTGACCTTGGGTATGAAAAACAAGAAAAGAAAGATGTTTAAAATATCACAATTCACCTTAAATTTAAGGCTTCTTACTCAGATATCCTAGGAAACTGCCATGCCAGCCACACTATCAGCAGTAAGTATGTGGAGAACTCAACAGGAGAGAACAGATGGGAGAAGCCACCGTTTCTAATACAGCCCTAAGGCATCTTTGTTCCCTTGTTCGGGACTTCATTTTGTAACCTTCCCTGCTTCAGCTGCTCAGACCAGGACTTGATTGTCCTCACAGACCCACAGTACAACCCTTCCATGGACAGAAAGACAATCCGGGGGGAGAAAGCAGGAGAACCACTCTTCCTGTGTAACCAAATCACTCACAGGCCAAAACAAGAGGTCAGAAGAGGTCATTCAGTTCAGCTCCTTAATAATACCACCAGACATGGGAAGCATAACTCAAGAAACCAGTAGAGAAATCATCAGCAAAGGTTTTTATTCAAATATACTGTTTATATCCAGAAATGTAGAAGTGGGAAACCTTTTGGAGCTCTCGGTTCAGTCCAGTCCCGTGACTTCTGTAGTCTCCTAACAAGCTCTCACATCCCTTTGCGTGCAAAGAGTTCCCCTGTGCTAGAAAGCACAAAGAGGATTAACTTCATGTTTGCCTTAGATGCAGGGTCCCTGAAGAACCTGTGTTGGGGTTGTCCTCTATCATTCATCAGATTGGATTTCCAGCAGCTGGCTTAAATGAGAAAGAATATGAGTAAGGGTCCTTTAGTCTCAAGAACTGTCCTTTAATCTAAAGAAGACAATTAATTTCTGCTTCTTGCTCAATTTGTTTGAAAGTGAAGCTGGAGTGGATCTAGAAGTGAACAGCAGTGGAAGGTGTATCATCCAGAAACCTTCCCAGATACCTCACTAAACAATGGTGAGACATCTTTAAAGACACTCCTGCTGTACAGACAGCACAGGTGTGGGGAATGCACCACATTACAAACTCTGGGCTACTGTTTATTTCTACTAAACTTCAGTCATTTGTGCCCATTCATTTTCAATAAATGTTTAATATTTTTCTTCTTTTAGAAGCCAGAAATTATTATTTCCATACCTCCCCCTGGCATGGGGACAGCAGAGCATTTCATAAGTGTTTCAGAAGGAAAGTCTGCAGATTCATGTGATATTAGTTTACTAGTTGAATAAATAATTGCAGATACATCAATGAATTGGATTTTTCTATCTTGAATATTCCTAAATTAGTGTCACAGGACACTGACCAAAGTCAATAAATGGGATATTGAAAAATTGGGCTCTACTCTTGCTTTGTAGTTCATCCTGGACTTCTACAAAGGCAATTTCAAGATAGGGACCTTAAAGAGGAAAATGATGAAGCAGAAGTGCAGAGAAGAAAGGGGAGAGAAAGGAGAAGGAGTTTGTTCTTTCCATTAATATTAAACTGTCCATTTCCCAGCTGCAGGCTCATGAAAAGGAGACTTCTTGGTGATTACCCAGTAATTCAAACCTTACAAACCCACCTCAGAACACACAAAGACAAGGTAAAAAAGGATTTTTTTATTGCAGTTTCATGAAATCTGATCCACAGCAGAGCTTGAAGAATTCACTAAGCTTTTGAACACATATGTGGACTGGTATCAATTTCTTTTTTTATTTCTTCCTTACCAGATGAACAATATATATGAACAATATCGCACGCGTGTGTGTATGTAAACATGAGTAGCTTTTATAAATGGAAATGCCAAAGGATACAAGTAATAGTCTGTTTCCTATAAAAGGCTCTGTCTCACAAAACAATCTGCTGCACAAACCCCAGACAAATCTCTAAAACAATATTCCTGTGTTAACATTACAAAGTGCACTCTGCCTCTTACCTGTTTACCTATGCAAAAGAGACACCAAGAAATACTGAACCAAAGATGAACCTAAGTAGCAAATTATCTTCACAATCCACCCTGTTCTGTTATCACTGAAGATATTCAGAGTCAAAGGGTTCCCCTCCTGGAACAGTGCATCCTTGATGCTGTGACACTACTGGTCCCCACCATAACCCTGCCTTACCCTTCTTCACCTGCAGAGAACACAGAATGAAAAGGGTGTGATTTGGTCCCTCTGGTGTAACTGTGCCTGTAACACAGTTGTAACAGAGACTGAATTTGCTGCAGTTCCTCAAGTCTCCCAGTTACCCATGAAAAGCCAAAGCATATTGACAAAGTAAGTTCTGCAGTGCCTAGTACCTGAAACTGAGAAATAAAAAAGTTCCATCTGCTTTTGGTTCCGTGAAGGTCTGTGTGAGACATAAGCAACATTATCTTACTTCTTTTTTTCTTGGTTCCGTACACTATCAGGCAAGTTAATTCAATTTTCCTTGTTTTTTTCTGGATTTTTTGAAAGGTTCTGTGGATTATATTCCTGTAATGGGTTTGTTCATTTATGAATCTACAATCTGTTGGAAGCTCAAGAGAGAAAACATGCATAAGTATGAATTAATGAATAATGCTATGGCTTGCTTTCTTACTTTTAGCACTGCTATTGGCCAGCTGCTAAACAATCAGTGGGATCTGGTATAAGTTTGCTTTCCTACATGCCAGTGTTTTTAATAATCCCCACCCTCTCCTTGGGCCCCAGGTCCAAAGCAGGGTGAAATTTTAACATTTTTTAATGTATCTCTTCTTAATCGGACACAAAAACCTCAAATAGTTCATAAAAGCAGAAGCAGCTCAAATGTTGGTGCTGAAAACAAATGAAATAACACTTGGCTATCAGAGTCCACTGGCACGTTTCACATTTGTTGAAAAGAAGAGCAATCTCTCAGATACTTATTTTATTTTCTATGATTCTTGAGATCCAGAGAAATTAGCTCCTTTGAATATTAAGCCCACAATACGGGCTGAAATGACCACCATCTTCCCTCAGTTGCACACATCAAAGCAGGCAGCAGAGTTCCACAAAGCTGCTGTACATTTGAGTGTGTTGGTAGAGCATGGCTGATATGGTGCACCACTGGGATGATACTTAATTCACCAATGTGCGCTCAGTAAATATGTGGAGAGATAATTTTATTCATCTTTTATATTAAGTATGAACTCCTAATGTAAAGACCTACCTAGAGAATAGAACATCACATGTGTTTGTTTTACAAAACTGTGTAAAGGTTTGCCAAAGCTGTCACAGTATGATAGCTTTGGCTGTTTATTTTCCCAGATCTTCACTTCAAGTGCTACTGCTTGCTTGGGAATCTTTTTTTTTGCGAACAGAATTTAATAAATGTAAAAATCTTGAGAGGTCTTAAGAGGTTATTTGCCCTTATCGTGGCTAATTGCTGGCTAAACCCAAAGTATTTCTGCTGCTCCACACCTGTGGAGTCCAAGGCCTGCAACTCCAGGCCTACAGCCCATAATATGTAGCCTCATTGGTATAGCTCTGCAAAATTGTATTTCGACTAATCCCAAACCCAAAAGAAACAAATGTGTTAAGTAAGCCTGTTGAAGTCGACAGCAGTCTGCATATGTCAAACCAACTCAGGAATTATCAGCAGCTCCATACTGGGTTCATCCTTTTTCTGTAACATATCGCTAGGTGTAGTGACCCTGAAAATAAAAGCAATTTTGATTCTGGTAACAGCAGTTTTGATTCTGTTAATGTGATTTCTGAGTTGTTGGTTTTGGTTTTTTTTTTAGCATGGCTCTAAACGCTAAAAGTGGCAGCTAAGGCACCATAGCAGTGAAGTCCTTACCCACAAATCCCTGCACCCACATCATGCAAAGATAGATCTGCCCATGTGGAGCCTTGTGTGGGACTGGGGTCCAATTTAGCCTCACATCCACCTCATATGCCCAGTTCTCAAGCTGTTTTTCTTCTAGTTATTGGCACATACAGCACAAAGAATCACATTCCTGATGTGACACATCACTGAGCCAGCAATGGTGACTTTCAGCTACCCTTCAAATGATTAATAACTGAGGCTGTGTAGGTTTGGTGTTGGTTTTGTTATTTCTTTCCATCGACTGGATTGTCTGATCACGTAAAGCTTCAGTCAGGTATCTTAAACCAACCAGTCTTAGCCATGCTAACCAAAGAAACGAGGGCAATCCCACGTGCTGCAGATATTTCTGTATATGTAAGTCATAATTTTAACCCATTACCCACTTATGAACCAAACTTGACAAAAAAGTAGCAATTCCAGTTTTATAAGTGAAAACACGTGGCTGGGGAGAAGAGGGAGACTGTGTCTGAGCTATTCTACATGAGAGACAACATGGGGCTTGATGGGGCTCTGAGCAACCTGACCTAGTTAGAGACATCCCTGCTTATTGCCGGGGGGTTGGACTAGATGACCTTTGGAGGTCCTTTCCAACCCAAACCACTCTATGATTCTATGAGTTCAGCCCTCAACCAGCACGAGTGAAGGCAGCCTGTGAGTGTCTGTGTGTGAGAGCCAGCGAGAGAGATGTTGTGAAAGCCCCTCTGGTGGAAATAGCATCAGGGAGATCTGAAACCACATAAGACAGCAGAGAATGAAGCCATAAGAGCTCATACAGAGGAAACCAGTACTCACAAAGATGGTTTTTTCCATTGTATGAACTAAGATTCAGACTGTGTGTCACTGTGTGCCCTTTACAGATAATTTCCGATACTCTGAGTTGCACATATACACAAGCTGGAAGCCAGAGCACTTACATGTACGACTATATCATTGTCAGCAAAAGCAATGAACTAATGAAAGCTTTATTCTTACCAAGTTTTCATTCTAAGCTGAACATACTCAGATTCTCCCCGGCACCTTCATGGATGAACTGTGAAACAGGAGGCTGCAGAGCATCCTTGTTTCGTCTCCAAAGACAGGAGGAAATTGTGGTTCTCACTGGAAAAAAGAAAGTGTGAGGGGGAAGCAGGGACGTAATGAAGGTTCCATGGGAGAATGAGAGTGAGAAAGCAAGGACAGACTGTGTCACAGAGGTAACTGTAGCAGAGTGCAGATTCTTCCAGCTGGTTTCAGGGTACAGCAGTAACTCTCCCTGTCCTGTAGCTGTGTGCTGGAAGAGGTCCCCAACCCCTTCAGTGACCTGCTCTGCATCTCACAGGATAAGTGTCCCTGAGCTGGAAAGAATCCAGGCAACAACACACTGCAGGGCAGCACTGGTGCTCTGTGGTGGTGGAGACTACTCCCAAGGGAGCTGCAGAAACACCTACAAAAGGTATCATGGAGGCAGAGAGAGAGCCCTTGCTGGCAGGAGACCTGAGTGACAAACAGGTTATCAATAAGACTTTCTTTGAGACTTAGAATCATGGAATTCATAGCATATCTCAATTTGAAAGGGACCCATAAGGATCATTCCTCCCTACCACTGAGCTATAATTACTCTTATTTCCTCCCAACTGGAAAAGAGGGACAAATGAAGCTTTTGTTTTGTGCTTGTGACCCATGCATTCCTTCTTCTATCTTCATTCTCCAGTAATGACTTAGGGCTTGTTTCACCCACCTGAGTAATTCTTACTCACCTGCAAGGCACGAGAATGAGAGTCTGCAGAATGAGGTTCACAGTTAGACACTCCACAGAAAGATTAAATATCCTACAGAAGGAAGAGGGATTCTTCAGAAAGGCTTCAAAGCTGCCTTGGTCATGTATCTGTTGAAAAAGACCAAACAAAAACGTCTCTTTCCCATGGTATCTCATCCAAAAAAAATCTTTCCAGTTACACAACAATAACTATATATAATTAGAATTAAAATAAGGGAGTACAATTTACTGACTTAATTTCCTGAATAGCCCTTTGTTAAGATCTATGTGAAACCTGCCAGTTAGGTTAATTGATGATTTTGAAAATCAACAGAATGGGCAGAACTATATAGTAATTGTATGTATTACTGTAAGGGCACGAGTAAAATCATGATTCCAGAATGTAAGTTACATTGTTCAAGTCCTAAACAGCCACACGAGAAATGTTTCACAGTAGACATTCTTAACGTTAATCCATAATGTAACTAGCTGCAGTAAGAGAGAGGGAAAAAAAAACCCCTTGCCACCCAGTTTGTAGCTATCCTATATCTCAGACAGGGTGACATAACATAACATATGTTTTAAAATGATAAAGACTTCCAAGAATAAGATGCAGTTTCCAGAAAAATATTCATACACGCCCAAACAAAAGCAAAATCCTGTAATAATTGAATAATTGCAGCTTTCTGTATCCAAGAAGTTAAAAAAAAATTTAAAAAAAATCCAGCCCAAACCAGCCCTTTTCAGTGGCTTAGCTGGTCAACACTCTTATACACAAAGCCCAGTGCTCTTCCCTAAAACCTAAGAATTAATCAGCATTATGTAAGAGATTTTTATAACACTCTAAAAATACATTGTGAATTCCTTTCCAGTGTCGGACTGAGAAGCTTTAAAGTACTGCCACCCCTCATCCCCTTTTTTAACAAAGACTGGATCTTCATTTCTGATATTAGAAACTTACATTTGTCTCAGTATTTGTGCCTCAAATCTCATTAATTACAGTGTTGGCCTCGTGAGATACAACTGCTGCTGCTAAGAGCAGTGTTTGTGCTCAAAATGACTGGAGCAAGGGCACAGATATACAGATATTATACATGTACAAACACTTTAAGAACAAATTAATGGCACATAAAACTTGGTAAGACTATTTGGATGCTTTCATGTTAATTTACCTGCTTACTAAGCAAACTTTTGTATCCCTGTGATATCATTTTGTTTGCGTGGTGCTGACAGATAATACACCACGATAGCATTCCTGCAAAGGCAGTTGTAACATTAGCCTGGCAAATCTACAGCAGAGTCCTACAAGTACCTTATGCCTTTTTGTGCTCTATTTTTCATATGCATAATAAATAAGTTCTAGCACTATTTCTGTATTTTCCACCGAAGGATCTTTAAGCAAAACTACAAAGTCATCACCTGAATGTTAATGGTAGCTTGGGAACCAGACCTGTAAAGAGAATGAGTTTTAACACTGTTACTGGGAACAGAGCCACCCTGCTTATGTCCGAGCACCCACCCCTGCCCTCCCGAAGTTCATCCTGCTCTGCCCCAAATCACAACCTGATCTATGAAGAGGAAAGGCATTTGCAGTCCTTCAGACTAAAATAAATCACAAGAATGCAAATAAATCACATGAAAAAAACGGGAACAAAGCATTTTCAGCTGTGAAAATCTTGTCGTGGAATGCATATCCAAAGGACATTACTGCAATCTTATCATCACATTTTTAGGAAACACCTCAACATTGTCCTTTGCCAGAACAAAACTTTTCCCCATACAGGGCTGACACAACAGGGACACAGCCATCTTCTCAAAATCACCCCCCACCCTTCAAACCACAAACAAATGAATCAAAACTATTGAGGCAAACAAAACAAGAGATTTTGCAGGGGGGAAAAAAAAGGATGATGCAAAGACTGCTTTGCCCAGGGATGACTTCACCATTGTTATCAGTTTTGTGTGAAAGCCGTGCAGATACTGTGGCTGATGGGTGGCAGCATAAAGCCTTGATCAGGAGGTAGTCAAGGTATCTGATGGGATGATAACGGCTCTTCCACAAGGGCAAGCAAATGTTTAGATGAAAATTGTACTCTGGATTATGGCGATCCTGCACCAAAGCATGTGCCACTATCCTTTGTGTGTTTGCCCAAGGATATCCATGTTCACTCTTTTCCTTCCCTCAGCAACTCTTTATTTTTTTTGTATTTTACCTACAACCCAAGTCCCCCTTTGTTCTCTGTCCTGATTCTTTCTCTGCCTTTCTTTGTACCGTTTTCTGCTACCTGTATTCACACTGAATGCAGTCAGTCACATGGCTAGCCTCCACCTGAACTCCATGGTACATGCAAGCATTATTCTCTAGGAATGAGGGTGAAATACCTCCCTTTGGTTCATGCTTCATTAATGTGCCCTTCCCACATTCTCTCCCTAGTCTTTCCCCCCTTTTATCACCCAAATTCACTGTGCATTGTTCTTGCACTTCTTTCCTTTTTTTGTTCTCACCCAAGCTCGTTTTCGCCTCCTTCATTTCCACTGTTAGCTTCTCCTACCCTTCATTTTTCGTTTTCTCCTGCCATTTCCCACTTTCCTGTCCCACCATAACCCACTGTTGCCACGTTGCTCATCGATCTTCCTCTGGTTTCACTGGTGTAATCTGAAGGTAAGAATGATCCTCAGTCCTGCCTTGACATGGAGGCCGGGGTGACCGCTGACAATGGGAGGCATGGGAAGCCTCATTTACTTCTCTCACTAGACCCACTTCAACCACTCTCTCCCACTGACCTGTTAGTACAAAAAAAACCCAGCAAGGTGAAAGCACAAGACAGACAACCAATTTTGGCACAAAATGGCTTTTATTGCAGTATGCTTTAATCTGATGAATTATTGCAGCGAGTTGCAAAAGCGCCCATCCCACACACCCTGCACCATGACAGGGAATTGCCCAAGTGCAGCTATGAGCACCTCGGACTGTTCAGTCTCTCTGTCCTTCCTCTTGTCTCTGCTACCCTGTCGCTAATTTGTTCCAGTTGCTCATTAATACTCTCTTAATCCCCCCCCCCCAACAATTTCACCTCACCAACCATTCCCTACTCTGCAGCAGCTCAAAATCCAGAGGATATTTTTTCCCCTGCAGCTCCAGCAATGATAAACAGATGCTGGTGGGCTATGCCTCGTACAACTTCCCTCCCCAAATTTTGTGTGGCGCTTATTGTTGGTGACCTTTGCCTGCCAACACAATGGGGAGATGGGTTTATTTACAACCTGGCCTGACCAAAAAAAAAATAAAAGCTGCTCCATGAGCTTGACATTAAACACTAAAAGCCCCCTCGGGTTACACACGTGAATAGGTTTACAAGATTAGTCATACGTTTGTAAAGATAAGCAGGTATCAACATCTGCAAAATTTGGGATTGTACTTTAGCAGCGAGGGCAAAAAAACAATCCAGAGACAGGGATACTTCAGAAAAGAAAGTGTGGTCCCAGTGGTTGCTCTTTTCCTACCATCTCGACGGAGCACACAATTATTTGCAATGTACCTTTAAAAAAATCAAAGCATTTCCTTGAATTTTCTTTAGACGATTTTTTTTTTTTTAAAAAGCTTTTCTAAGACACAGTGTTTTGGTTCAGGAAATGTTTCTCCCCAACCTCCAGTCGCCAAGGGCCGGTGTGGGCTCCGGCCAACGAGGCCCAGGTTCCCCTCGGGCTGTGGGTGCGCAGACCTGTCTCTGCCGGGGAGCCCCCTCGGCCCGGGGCTCGGCCCTCGGCCCGTCCCGACCCTTCCCAGCCCAGCCGGCAGGAAGGGGTTTGCCCTTCGGGGCTGAGCAAACGGGGGTGCGGGGCAGGATGCGGGGGTGCCCTGCGGGCCTGGCCGGCGGCTCCGAAGGGCTGGGGCCAGGCGGCCCTGAGGGGAGGCACAAGGCGGGGAACAGGGCGCAGAGCCTGAGGGGACTCGGGGCTGTCGGCAGCTGGGGAGGGGGCTCCAACTGCGGGGGAGAGGGCGTCAAACGGGTGTCCCCCGATCCGCCCCAGGGGCAGAAGCGTGGGTCTGGGGGGCTGTGAGGAGGCGGCGGGGCAACGCGGCGTTCTGCCGGCTGAGGGGAGCGGGCTGGGGCTGGGGTGGCGAGAA
>VYZX01030578.1:164967-201753 GCA_013401335.1 Brachypteracias leptosomus
CGGGTAACAAAGAGCCCCGGGGCTGAGGACGCGGAGGATGGGGACACTGGGAGGGTGCTGGGGCCGCTTTCCAACTCGCCGCCTCGCAACTTTTCCCCGGGACCGCGCAGCCCGGCGGCCCTGGCCCCACGGCGCATTGTTCTCCGGGGCGCACGGCGGGGGGGGGCGCCGGGCTCCAGCTCCCGCCGAACAAAGGTGCTGCTGGGATGGGCACCCACCCTTTTTTTGGTTTTTTTGCTTTGTTATTGGTTTTTTTTTTTGGAGGAGGAGGGGGGGCCGGGGCGCGGCGGGGCTCCCTTGCCCAACCCCCCCCCCCCACACCGCCCCGGCNCCCCACACACGTCCCTGGCCTGAATGCGGCGGGTGCCGAAACAGTCTGCGAAAACTACTTTTTTTTTTTTAATAAAAATTCCAAAAGAAAAAAAATTTAAAAAGCGAATAAAATCTTCATCTGAACCGCGCGAGGGCTCCTGTATTTTCCTCCCCCGTCCCCGTGTGAACGTGCGGCTGTCGGAGCGGGGCCCGGCCGCTGCCCGGCGGGATGGGGAGGGCTGGGGCGGGATGGGGGAGCTCCCTCCCGGGCCAGGCGGGAAAAAACTGGGCAGGAAGAGGGGTTTTTTAGAATGGACAGCGTCTCTTCAAGTTGTCCGTAGTGGCACCTTCTTGCCGTTGCTGAGCCCCGTTTAGCGCGGGGAGGAGGCGGCGGTGGGGAAGGGGCGTGGGGGGAGCCCGTGTGAGGGGGAGGAGTAAGAGTACCGGGGGTGGCATCAGTCAGGGGAGGGCTGCTGAGAGGGTCCGGAGATGGAGACCCCTGGCCAGAAATCAGGTTTGCACCTCTCGGCTGGAACAATCGCACTGCTCCAGAATGGCATTTAACACCGGGGTCAATACTCCGGGCACGGCTGAGGAGTTTCCCTTCAGGCAGTTTGTCTTGAACCTTCACCTAAAAGTTTTTTGGTTTTGTTGTTGTTTTTTGTTTTGTTCCTCTTGTTTTTTTTTTCCAACAGTATTTTAGAGATTTCGAATTCCAGAGACTGGCATGCATGCTCCCTCGAACAGCAGCAGGCCAGGCATCCCTGTTGCTACAGGAGAGGGAGGTGCTAGGGGAAATTTAAAGTGTTGCTATGTTTGGGAATTTCACAGGTAACTTTGCAGTGGAGAGGTAGAGGAAGGCAGCAGCAGCACTGACATGAAATGTCAATTGCTGAGGTGGAGTGGGAGAACAGAACTTGGGCACTAAAATCTAATCAAAAATAGTGGCACTTCTTACTCCCAGGGTGGGAATAAAATTTTAAAAATAATTGCTTAAGTGGCTCGTGGAAACGTTGTTTATTTGGTCTAGAAAAATGACAGAATTAAAACCATTTTCTTGTGCTATTTAGTTGCTGATGTCTGTCAGTACACTTGGTAATTTCCTGAAGGGCACAGCAGGACCGTGCTGTGGGACTAGGCAAAACAAATCTACAGGGCTGCTGTTGGTTGGATCAGATGAAGATCATGTTCTTTAATTCTGCTTTGCAAAAACTGCCCGATACAAGCCACACATGCAACTGTTCTGGTCCTAGGGCTGAAACTTTAAACTGCTTTTGTTTCCATCTTCTCTCATTGTAGCCAATTTTTCTTTTGGATTCTTGCTGCCATAAAGCACATAGTATTTCATGCAGTATGAAAATGCTTAATAATTTTCAGGGCAAGCCTGCCAAACTGACTGATGGCCAAATAGCAACTGCCCTTCTAAGTAAAGTTATGGGGGCCTGCTAGATGGTGCTGTTCGATTTAAATACACTCACTATAACCAACAGCTGGAAATGTGGATTCCTCATGTATAGATTATTTTATGCAAAACAACAAAATGGTTTGTTCTTCAATTGTGGACTTGACAGATCCGTAACTTCTTGGTGGCATGTACTTATGGATAAACACAACTGGGAATTTAGAAACACCGTCTTCCTTTCTCATCTCCCTTCCTCCTTTAACCATTTTTTCTGTTAATAATAAAAAAAAAAAAAGAAAAAGACAAATCCCTTGGTTTGTGATGTGGAATATCATATAGTCTACATTCCAGATTTTTTTGTATTACATCTTTTCCCGTTTCTTCTTAGTAGATCAGATCACGTCATTGCCATTTTCATCATTGCTCTCTTTCTGATGCCCAAAAAGCTGTGATTACATTCTTTTTTCTTTCTTATGACATTGTTTCACAGCTATGCAATGCTTCTCCTAAGGTGATGGATGAGTTCTTGTTCTGCTCAAAAAAGTTGCCACTGAATTACGTAAATCTACAAAAATAAACTCCAACTTCTGCATGAGATTGTATCAATTTGAAAACCACAGATAAGATACATGATATATTGACTGATATATTAAGTAATTATTTAATCAAGAAGAGTGGGATTATAATTACGTTTAATTTGAAAGTTTTTAGAACAGAACATGTAACTTAACTCTGTCGTGTCTCCTCAAGGTTATGAGAATCTAAAATTTGTAGCCACTAACTGATCTCCAAAATACACGCGTAATAAATAAGGAAATATTTAAAACCCCCAAACACTACCTTGGGTTTGGACGACCTAATTATATGGAACATGTTTCTTCCCCATGAGGATGTGTGCCAGTGATGGGACTAGGGTGTGAAAAGAGTATTTTATCAAGCATGGAAAAAATGTGTGTTGTTCAGCTGTTGTTTGTAATCAATGATGTGATATATTTTACAGACCAATCCCGTGCCAAATATGATTGTAGCATGGTATCTCGCTGTGTGCTGCCTTTAATATTTATGTGCTTTGAGGTTATGTAGTTTCTATTAAAATGAACAAGTTTTGCAAGTCATTTATAGTAGCCCTTGGCAAATTTTCAGTTCTAAAGATGACATTCGTTTAATGGTCTTTCTCTTTGTCCCTTCTGTCTGACCTTTGGGGTAAATCAGCTGCATTATGTAGCTTAACAACATATGTGAAGTGTGGATAGATGAATTCAGGGGAAAAAAAACCCTAATTTTATGCCAGAGAGGCGCAGTACAGCATAGCTAGGTAAAACACTGAAAATGAAGGCCCATGATACCTGTGAGGTGCGAAGAAGAAGAGAGAAAAATCTCAAGTGTTGTTGTGCCCTTTCCTGCCATTCTGAACAGCTGTGACTCAGTTTTTATTTCAGGCTGTCCCTACTGCATAAAGAATGGGAAAATTTTATTAAATAGTAGCCCTTCCATCACTTGTGCTGTGCCGAGGCCAAATAAGGCAGATCTGCGTTGTAAATGGGAAAAGTAAAATTTTTCTAAATACCCTCGTTTGTAAAAATTATTTTCTAAATATCCTCATTTTCTTCACAGAAAATGTGTCTGTTCTGAATTTTTTCTTTAAAATTGGGCTAATTCTCATTAGGAACTTGGACCTGCTGAGATTTCATTGAATGGTGAAACTCTGTAAACTTTCAACTTTGGAGAAAGAAGGACCAGACTGAAACAGATTTAAGCTTTTATAGGCATTTGCAAATGGAACTCTTTCTATATAAATAATATTTTAAGTTAGAAAAAATATGTGAAAAAATAGTTAAAGAAAATACTGAAGGAAAACTAAATTCTGAAGGGATTATGTGTTTTGTGTTCAGTTGCCTTGATCTTTCAGTGGTCTTCTATAGCAGTCTTTTTCCCAAGATGCCCTTCCCTTGTTGGGCTCAGCAGACGTGGATTTTGTCTAAAAACTGAGTGAGTGACTAGGGACAGCAATTTGCTTTGGTATGAAAGGATGCATGATCAAAATAATAACATAGAAGCAAGCATTAGAGCCTGGTTGTTGGTTGATTTTCAGTTTGGTGTGGGAGAGGATGTAGAGAAAATGAGAATACTGGACTTCTGCTATCATGGTGTTATTGCTCCGTTGACCCTAGTTGGAAATGTCTTCTAAGGTTGACCTTGGCCAGCTGGTCACATGGAGGAAGATGGGTATTTTTCTTTTCCACTTTGCTGCTGCTTTGAAGAAGAAAGAAGATGTCTCCTTTGTGGTTTCTCCTCAAGTCTGTTTTGGGTGGTTGTCTGTTTGGATGTGCAGCTCCTTTATGTGAGTGGTGTGGGTGCCTGGCTTCATAGATCTCTCTTCCCAAGAAAGCCGAGTGAAATTTACGCAACTTCTGTCATTTTCCTGTTGATGCCAGTGGGGTTCTGTGTAAGTAGAGGAAAACTCACCAACACTTTCTTGTTTGATTCTGCTGCTGTTTAGGAAAACTGAGACTTCTGGGGGCTTTCGAGGACTTGTGGATTTCTAGAGATAAGTTTTATTGGTCTTGGTTTTGGTTTGGTTTTGTTTTTTCAAATTTGGAAAGAGAGCATTGCATTAATTTACACAAGCTAGGTTACCTTTTTCCACTGTAATGTTTGTAAGTTACATAAAAATAAGATACAGATGAAAATTAATTGGCTTCAGTGATAAATTCGCTGCTCATCCCTGAGAAATAGTGAGCTAGTTTTTCAAGTTTCAGGTGGTGAAAGATATATTGATCTCTCTCTCTTTTTTTTTTAAATTTTTTTTTTATTTGAAAACAAAATTGGTAGTTTAATCCAGCCTGGTTTACAAAAATTATGTTCGACATTTGTACAGTGGTTTCATCCATCAGATCTAACTTGTAGAAGTTGCAGATGTACTGCTCAGGGACTCTGTGAACATAACTCATTTTCTCATTTTAGAAGAATATACTTTTTCATTAGGAAAATCACTGAAGGGAAGGTTCTGGAAGTAGTAACTATTTACCAGTATTTGTTGTTGATCAGAGCACTTCAGGTGCTTCTCTTTTATCCTGCACAGGTATCTTGGACAGTCTATGAAGGTGTTTCAGATAATGTATTTGCTGTAATTCAGACCATTAAGAATAACTGCTTTTGTGGTGGAGATTAAACAAGTGCTGATGGTTGGAATGGCAGGTATGGTGGACCACAGAAACATAACTTCAATAGCAGTGCCCTGAAACACCTACCCAGCTTTTAAGTGTACTGCTTATGGCAGGGATATTTGTTTCCATACAGTTAAGCACATACAAGTGCTTTATTGGGCTGGCAAGAACCAAGGAAAAAAGGTGCTTCAGTTTCCGCATTCCTTCCCCTATGCAATTGGTTTGGCGTTTTTTTTCCTGTGCATTTCCATAATGAACATTATCAGGTGTCTTGATTCCAGCCTTCGTGAGCTCTGTAGTGACAAGCAAACTTCAGCTACCAAAAAGCAAGGACTTCTGGAGCCTGCACAGACCCACTGGGTACAGCAGATGCACTCTTGACTACCCTGAGCATGATTCAGGCTTGGTTAAGAGATAATTAAGTCTTGCTGGAGGAGACAGTAGTTAACAGAAACAGGTATACATTAATAATTCATTTTACTTAAATTATAGACGTGATAGTGTTACAAGTATTAAAGTAGCCAAACAAGATTTTCATAACTTTGCCAAACTTCCACCGTTTGGCTGGAAAATTTATAATGGCATATATAAGGTTTGTGCTGATTTATTTAGTTCCTTTGTGTGTAACATTTCAGTTGAAACCTCTTGGCTCATTTGGAAAAGTAGGCAAAGAAAAAATATGTTTTGCAGTCTTTTAAGAGTTCTTGCAACTTTTACTGTGGAAGACCAACAGTACCCCTCTTCTTTGAAACACTTGAAATCTAGCTGGAAAAGGATGAGGGATTTTATTCTAGGGATGTCTTTTTTAATTTGCATGACAAAGCATCTGAATTTAGCCAGGATACAAGCCTTTTCAAAAAGATCAATTTGCATATGTTTAGGGCTTACTAACTGTAATCGCTGAATATTTCATCTTTGCTGGGAGCGGAGCAGATACTGGGATCAGAGGAGCAGCTTGGGGAGAAAAAATGGGACTGGGTGCTGGTGGGGAGGAGAGTGTAAATATGAGCAGTTGGAGCCAGGACATAGAGATAAGGGGGGGGGTTGGCACTTGAAAGAGGGTGGAGGAAGCAGGGTGGAAATGGCCAGTCTGGAGAGACAAGACAAATGATTGCTCCCTAAGGGGACTGGCATTGGGATCAGAGATCTGGGTGGGACCTGGTGCAAGTAGACAAGGAAAACAGACCTGGTGCAAAGCAGGGAGCAGAGCCAGAACAGCAATGCCTTCAAGGAGACAGGTCAGGAAGTGGAAGGTTTCCTTAAGTCGGGAGGAACATGCTGTCCCTCCAGAAAATCTCTACAAAATGACCATTCCTTTGCTGCCAGCAAGTGCCTGCAAGATATCTTCAAGATAAAACCTACAAACACCTAGGAAATACTGCTCTCACTGAAATGGCAGAGAGGTGTGTGATAGTCCTAAAGCCTGCAGCTCAGATGAGATGTCAGAGCTTTGGGAGGGAAGGGTAGAATTTGCCATTCAAAAGCAGAGGGAACAGTGTGTCTGAGTGCAGTGTCTGGGTGTTGTACTTGCATTCTCAATAATGTTCTCTTGACTTGGAAAATACAGATGTATACTAAGCGCTGTTCCTACTTTGTCCTCATTTGCATGTTCACTATTTTTTTTTTTTTTTTTCCTCTGGAAAAACTCTGGGTTTTTTATTGTGCAGAATAGAGCATTGTTTTCATAATGAGTAGCTATTTGATAATTTGCTGTTTTGCTGTCATGAGGTATGTGCCTTATGGCTGACTTGCTGTTTCATAATACAGCTGTTCCTAGAGGAAGAATGTGCTGTTTCTTTGGTGCCCAGCTCCATGGAGTCTGAGTTTCGCAAACCTTTAAAAATATGCATCAAGCCACTCCTGCCTGCCTGCCAGCTTTAGAAATGGCAGTGAGGTGCAGGAAGGTGAAAGGCAAAAATAATTTGCTGGTTATTATGTGCCCAGTTTGAGCTGTGTAGCCCTGAATTTTTTTTGGAGCATCACATAAACCACTGGTGCATACATACAACTTTCACCATCTCTTTTGCTATTGATTTTAAGGATGAGATGCCATTTTATCACCTCAGGCATCTGGAAGATGAGGAACAGACAATTATTCATTCCCTGCACAACCTTTGTTTCAGCTGAGTGGCTTATGACACAGAGCTATCCTGTGGCATGTCCAGAGATGGAGGACAATTTCTGATGATCTCAGGAGGATGTACCTGTAACACAGTCCTCTCCACACTAGACTCTGCCATCTTTCCTGGTACAGCACACTGCTTCTGCCTTGCACAGACAGGCTGTGGTTCAGTCCAGAATGGGATGGAAACAAGCAGTCCTGTGAGCTACAGAATGGGTGAAGCCTGATTTCCTGGACATCTGTCTTCTTGAGGTCATGCTGTTGTGTTTCTGTGAAAGTGAATAGCTGAAGCAACTTGTAATGTTTCTTCGAGACTCCTGTCTCTTTTCTGAGTATACTTGAAATTGGAAAATGAGCTCAAAGTGTTCAAAGAACTCAAAGTGAACTCAGAAGTTATCCAGAGTGGACAGTTGTGTACTTACACACAGCATGACCTCACAAACCTGCTTTCCTTACCAGGGGAGACTACAAATACATGACTGTATGATTCAGGGTGGCATTGTAGTTGGGTAGAGCCACTTCATGATGACCACTCCAGTGTGCAGGAAAGGGCATGATGAGCAGATCAAGGGAGGTTCTTGTCCCCCTCTACCCTGCCCTAGTGAGGCCCCATATGGAGTACTGTGTCCAGTTCTGGGCTCCCCAGTTCAAGAGAGATAGGGAACTGCTGGAGACAGGGGACTACTGGAAAGAGTCCAATGGAGGGTTAAGAGGATGATTAAGGGATTGGAGCATCTCTCTTACAAGGAGAGCCTGAGAGCCCTGGAGCTGTTTAGCCTGGAGAGAAGGTTGAGAGGGGATATGATCAATGTTTATCAATAACTAAAGGGCAGGGATCAAGAGGATGGGGAAGATGACTCTTTTCAGTAATACCCAGTGATAGGACAAGGGGCAGTGGGCACAAACTGGAACACAGGAAGTTCTACATCAACATCAGAAAAAAATTCTTCCCTGTGAGGATGATGGAGCACTGGCACAGGCTGCCCAGAGANCTGTACCCACTCCAGCACCATGTCCTTCTTATACTGTGGTTGCGCTAGATGATCTCCAGAGGTCCCTTCCAACGGCTACTATTCTGTGATCCTGCACAGCCTAGTGTGGTGCTCTGTGAGTGCTGGTAATTAGCAACTGCTCAAAATGGTTGCTTTTAATAGTGTTTTGCAAAAGCTTCTTAGGGCACCAGCAAGAACACAGCAAGGTGACGGGTTTTTCTCCATGAATATTCAGTAGCTACAACATCAAGGCTTCCCAGCTATGTTGCTTGGGATTAAGGCCACTGGTTCCTGCTTCGTTGGTGTACAGACAGAAAAGAGTTCTGGCCCAGGTTGTGTCGAAGCTGAAGTTTCTTTTTCTGGTATCTGCTCAATTAAGCCACAGACCCCTAAGTCCAGATTGTTTAGGTAGTGGTCAGGTAACACACTGCTGTTGTTTCAACTACTACAAGAAGATCTTCCTTAGATAGCAATAAATGTTTTAATTTAGAAATCTTGATGATATCTTTGCATGCTTCTCTAGGCTTTAGAATATTTCTTTCTTCCAGTCCCAGGAAGGCAATAGGTGAAAACATGAAATGTTCTTTTCTAAGAAGCTGAAAGGTGGCAGTAGTCAAGACCCACCATTTCCTAGGTTTTTTCTTTCCTGCTTCATTAAATATAGAAATATAAAAATAATCTGAAAATTTTTGTAGTGGGTTGTTTTTTCCCCTGCAAACCTTCTGTGTTTCTTGCCTCTGGACTCCTTTTGGGTTTTCTCTATATTGGTAGTAGTGTGTCCAGAACAGACCATAGAACTGGTCAAAATGAAATAATTACCTCTCTTTTGAGATAATACGTACTACTTGGGTTTTATATATAAAACATTGCAGCTAATGTTTTAGAACACTTGCCTGTTTTTTGTTGTTATTGGGTTTTGTTGTTTGTTTTTTTCTAAATAATCCGTTTCGCAGCCCACATGCCCTCTAGGTTCTTTTTACAATACTGCTGCCTAGCCAATTATTCCCCATTTCATAGTCGTGTATTTGATTTCTTATTCTTGAGCATAGTGCTCTACATTTGTCTGTATTGAATTTTCTCTTATTAACTTCCCTTATTCTGTTTGTGTCCCCAAAAGGGCTTATAATCTCTCCTAACTTATCATATACACTTTTGTATTTCTACATTCAACTCATTAATGAAAGTCTTTTAATGGAATTGGCTTAGGATAACGAGAGCTTTCTTGAAATGTTCTCTCATTTGTATAAACATACTGTTAATGACTCTTCCATGATTTATTTCATGTGACTGTACACCACTTTTTCATTTAATGAAGACTCTTTGTTACATAGATATCATGTGATATCACATCAAAACTCATATATCTTAACTTGTAGTAAGCCATCCATGTGTTCCTCCTTGCCTGCTGCGCAATCTCCCTTCCAAGTAAACCAAACTGAGCTGACAGGTTCTTTTGCTTGACAGATAATGTTGACTCTTTCTTACCTCTGTGTTTTGAGGGTGTTTATGATTTGTTTCTGGAATTGTTTTCTGTGAATGTTTTGATAGTCATGCTGATGTCTGCATGAAATTTCTTTTTTTTTCCTCCAATACCAGACTAGTGTAATATGAGTAAACAGGCCAAAATATTGACTCCTGCTTGTCATGTTAGTGCTTGGACAGCTGGACAGAGAAGTTGGACAGTTCATTTCTGCTTGCCTCTGTCTTGCTTGCTTTTTCGTGCAGTGGCAGAGCTTCACTTTATACTGTGGTGTGAGTTTGAGTTTAACCTGAGGAGCTAAGTAGTTAAATCCTTTTTTTTTAGCTTTGTTTTTCTCAGAATGTGGCCTAACATCTAGGCAATTGTACACCAACTTAACAAACATCTCATTGTCATGCTCTCATGCCTCCTTATGACTGGCCCCCCTGAAGCTCTTCCTCTTCTCTTTCCCCTTCCCTCCATTCCCTGTGACCTGAGCCTCTTATGCATGAGCCTTTGGCTCCTCCAAACCCCAGCTTGTGCTCAGCTTTGCCATCCAAATCTTGTGATTAGGAAAACCAAAACACCAAAATATAAATGAATATAATATAAATTGCCCAATTATTTTCTGTAGGTTTTTCAAAATTCTTGCAGTCTTTCTTTGGGCAAGGGAATTGGAATTTTGGGGCTTTAGTTTTAAGTTGGATCTACCTGTGGAAGAACAGTGACCTGTTGGATTTCCCTCTTGCAAGAATATTGAGAGCACACATTTTTTCCCACCTTGTTTCCTGTGCAAGTATCAATTAGGAAATTACCAATTTCTAAAACTCTGGATGTCAGAAATCACACTTGGCAGGTACGGTTTGTCAGCAGTGGTTGTGGATCCCAAGGGTTGTCTAGCTCCTCAGTGCCTCCCAGCATTCAATTCACAGGCTGCTTGATCCCATCCTTGTTAGGCTCTACAGTCAGCCTTCAGGCTTGTGTTTCAGTGTGGAGTTCAGTTGCCCAAGTACAAGCATTTAACATGGAGCAACCACTATATAACCAACACTTTTTGCCAAGTTTGTACAAGTCTAGTTGAAGTACACCCCTTGATGTTAACCCCAAACTCTAGATGGGATTGATCAAGCTTAAATTGCCAATGAAAGTGCTGGTTTGCTACTTAGGCTTAGCTATTCTGTTTCTTTCCTATCTCCCATTCCTAAATACAAGACTGTCTTTGAAAGAGGGAATTTCAGTCTGATTACACAGTGTCCCATGTTTTATATTAACTTCCATTTTATTTGCAGTGTCTGATGTTTGGGAGAGATATCACCTTAAACCAAAACCAAACCTCAACAATTTTTCTAGAAAGAAGTCAGTGTTCTGAAAATACAGAAGCAATAAGTTATTAGTATATGTAAATCCCAGTGTGTGCAATATTGTTTTCATATTGATGTTGAAAATGTCTTGTTACTAGGAGATATATTTTAAAATTCATCTAATGAGTTTAGAAAGTTAGTAAGAATGTTCCACTACTGGAGTTAAGTACTTTTGCAGGTAGTTAGAGGAAGGTAAAATACTATCTATATTTTCTGTGGTAATCAATTTAATGCATATAAAAAAGTGAGAGTGTTAGTCTTGGAAACTGTTTCTGTAGGTTAAAAAAAGTTACAACAAAATCAGTGGCAACCTGAGGCAGCCTGCGTGATCATGTTGGCCTTTCCCTGGGAATGCTTGTACTTTCTGGAGAAAATACTTGAGTGCAGAAATGGAACTATAATTCCTTAATAAATATATTGTTCTTGACAGTCTCGGGACAAAATGGACTGTGTGGCTGACAGGCTATATGATTGTGTCGTAAATATTCTGTGATTTATGAGGCTGGAAATCAGGATGCCACCTGATGCTCCTACTAACGGAAGTTGTGGTGCTTTATCAGATCCTTGTAATTGCAACAGCAAGATTTGATAAACCAAAGCCTCTTTGCTTTCTCAATGCTTAATGTTTTATTTACTGTTATTCTCTCCCAGCTAACCCTCAAAGAACAAGAGTTAGTCTTGAACGGCTCTAATTGCTCCTGTTTAGATCAGCCTTTGAATTGAGGTGGTGGTAGGGAGTTGGTGGATGCTATTTATGTGGTTGGGATGAGTTAATGAAATTTCACCAGGTGTATTGGGAATAATGAAGCTCCCTGTCTGAATCTGAAGCTGCCCTAGAAGTGAAGGTTACTACTCTCATTGACAGTCTCTTGAACTGTTTGGCTCTTTACTAAAACCCTCCTAAGTCCTTGTATATTGTCTAATCTGCCTTGCAATGTGAATTGCAAGTCAAAGGGCTTTGAGTAATATCGTGAAAAATTGTCTGAATTTATTGCATCTTCTGTAAGTGCTTCCTAAACTTTGGTAAACTGCTGCTTGGTGGTTTGTTCCAGCAGTCAGTTGTCCTTCGTGGTGATACCTCCTGCTACCGTGCAGGTAGGGTACATGCTCCTTTCTGCAAGTCAGAAAGACTCCTGTGATGATGCCTGAGTTAATAAAATATTTACAGAGTATTATACACGGAGAGGACATTTAAAAAACTTAAAGGCATGTATCTTGGCCTGAGGAATTAAGTTTGTTTTTCCTGTGTGTTTATATGCATGTTGACAAATAATATAAATTGAAGTTGATTTTCTGGGCTGGAATAGGAACAGTACATGATCAACAAATAAACACCTGGATCTTGCACACAGGACAGTATGTGAAAAAATACAAAGCTAGAAAAGATAAAGGAGAGCTTCTGATCACAAGATGAAGAGCAGCGTGAGAAATGGGAAATATGCCTCTAGTAATGGTAATATACTTGACAAGCAGATCTGAAAGGTACAACGCGTTGGTGCTTCTGACTTCTTCTACAGCTCCTGAAATTCAGCGTCGCTTTTAATTTTGCTATCTGTACATCTAATTCTTTATAAAAGAAAGATGTTTACTCTTGTGAGACCAATGTCTGTAGACATGTATAATTGCAAACCTAGTTACACATATTTTAAAACCTTTCTAGAAATACAGCGGGAGACTGTAATGCAGCAAAACGCAAATAAAGATGTATCTTATGCTTTGAAGATGCAAGACTTAAATAATTTGTCCAGCTGTAGTTGAAGAACCTATAAAGAGTGAATGAAAAAAATATTTGTAATGATTTCACAGGACATCTTAAATAGATGATTAAAACCAAAATCAGACTGGAATACTGGATGCAGGTATATTCGTATTAATTCTAGTAATTGAGGAAGTTAGAAATCTTTCCCAATATTCCCCAAACAGCCCTCTAAGTCTGGAGTTAATTATTCAAAATCAGAGGGAAAAGAAGTTTGGAGCTGCTTGGTGTCAGTCTCCAATTCTGTGTGGGATTACTCATTTGAAAAAAAAAAAGGCATAATAGACAGGAGAAGGTTTTCTTGTCATAAAACCATAACTATTTTTTCTGTAAAACAATACAACTGAATTAAGCAGTATTTCACTCACATTATTTTTGAGTAAAGCTCTTATAAAATACTTTAGAAAGTTGAAAAAGGATTCTGTGGTTTTAATATTTAGACTGTGAGCCAGACAAATGCATCTGAAAATGTAGTCGTGCCTACAGCAGATTGTGGGTGTACCTGTTCCATGTAATGGTCTCTCATGCAAACATTTCTCACAAGGAGCATTGGCCAAAATGCCAATACTGGCTGTATCAGGGGCTACAGGAAGATTCACAGCAGCACAATAGTTACCCTTTTTTTCTCCTTCTTTAGTACCATCTTGATCCATAGTAGCCTGAACTGGTAAAACACTCAAGATGTCACCCAAAGCTAAAAATCTTTGTTTCCTACTTTGTTGGAGCAGCCTGCTTTGAGCACATAGTCTCTGTTCACAGTTACCTACTGTTTACGGAGGTAGTAATCTTCATTTTCAAGTCCTGTGGCTGGATGTCCTCTGGCATGGCCACAGGCTTTGAAACAAGTTGGGAGTGTATGTATAAAGATAGTGGGGACAAAGCAAAAGAGAAGGTGTTGCAAAAGGGAACTCCTGCTCATGCAAGGCTAGGAATGATAAAGTGCAGCTGAGAGGAAACACGTAAAACTTAGGAAAGTGTTTTTGATATTAGTTTCTGTTTCGTTTCTCTTTGCACAGCATATACATTCAATAGGCAAAACGTAATTAGAAGGGCTCTTTGGTATAGGATGTTGTTACAGGGAAGAGCTTTGCTGCTACAAAGGGTTGTGTACTTAAGTGAGCGCTCTTTTCTGTTCAGCACAAACACTGGAAATTCTCACTAATTCAGGATACCAGTGGAAAACTAATCGAGGGAAATTAAGGGAAACCTAACCTATACCAGTGTCAAATATGCCTCAGGCTCTCTAATGCTTTATTTTGAAGCATTTCAATGGGGCTGTAAAGGGAAACAAGAAACTAGATTAAGGAGAGCAATAGTGTAATTTGGCAAACTCATTGCTGTGTATTCTGCAGCATCAAATTGAAATGTTCTCATCTTCTTTTCACCTTTGTGGTTCAGTTATGGATTTCAGCTAAACATAAAGCCAGTTCTGTGACAGTTACTTTTTAGCATGCCCATGACTTTCTTGGAATTTTTGGTTTTCCAGTCCAGTAGCTTATTTAAAGAATTAATATTACTGGAGAAAGATGGCCATTGAATTCTCACAGTCTGAAATTGAATGTGCTAATTTTCCATATTGTATTGTGTATGTGTGAATATATGTATATGTCTGTGTATACATTCAAGCTTGTATGGCAGAGTTAATATCTTTGTCCTTAGAGCAGGACAACTGGACATCAGCTGCATGTACTGAATCACAGAAGCAGATTGATTTAAGAAAAAAACACAACCAAACAACAAACCATTTTGATTCAGATATCGAATAAAATTAGAAGAGGCATTTTCAGAGTTAATAGACTACAACTGTGATTTATTTCTTTTCGAGAGCTATGACAGGAATACCCAAGAACCAAAGTTGTCAAAGTATATGTTTGGAGAAATTTGAATGAAAGCATCTGAAAACAATCCAAAAGCTGTCTATATATGTGGGGGGGGGTTTTCTACCTAAGAACGTACAATTCCCCTAATGCTTATCTGGTAAAACAAGCTTCTGATTCCTCCAAAAATTTTCCATCATTGTGTTTACCTGGATAGCTTCCCAGCAACTGACACAAGCTTATCAAAAAAAGACAGTTTTTGTTCCCTTTTGGCAGTCCAAGTGACCTGAAGAAGCTTTCATGCCCAAAAGGCTTGTCTTTTTTGTTTGCCTCCCTCTCCTCTCTGCCTCCCCCCCGCCCCCAAGCTCTATTGATTTGATCTAGTGAATGACAGCACTTACAGATTTGGCCCCACAATGTACCATGGCTGGAGTCCAGAGCAGCACCTTCTGTTAGTGACAGAACCTCACACTGATTCCCTGGTTTGGGGAAATTATGAAAGCAACATGAAAAACAGGATGAAGTACATGGTGCTGTTCTGTTTTCTCACCTGATGGTCCTCTCCTGGCTGGTTTCTTGGCATGTGAATTGCTGGTTTGCTTGTTGACAACTAACTTTGGTTGTTTGTGAAAGGTGTATTACATGACGTAGTGTACTGGGTGCAGTAGAAATATGTCAGCTGGGTAGAGAACTTGTGCTTTGGGAAAGATTAGGTTAATGTACTGGATGCAGGGCACTGGGTAATGCAAATGGAATGGGACCTGTGCTCTTAAGCTAGCAGCAGATATTTTAGCTAAACATAAACATTTGAAGAGGACGGGCCAGATATTCCACTTTCTGAAACAACACATAAACCGTCTTAAGTATCAAGGTTGTGTTTGAACCCTCTTTGCTTCACAGCCTTATGGCTGTAAGGATCACAAGATAAAAATGCTGTGTGTTCTACACTAGTATATGATGTCCTTGGCTACTTGGAGGTGCTCCTTGGACCAGGCTTCTCATCTCCTCTTCCTTCAACCCACTGTTTAGCATAGGAAGCTTCCTAACATCTTTCTGTGTGGGTTTTTTTTGTAGAACATGTAAAAGTGAGAGGCTAGTTCAATAAATTGGTAGAAAAGATCATAACATTCAGTGATGTGATTTACCCCATGAGTTATGCTGTGACATTTCCTTCAGTGAGAATGCTGAGGTGTGCTTACATAGTAGGCAAGGTTTTTTTCCTTTACATTGAAAGTTTCAAATTCCATAAACTGCCACTTTCCAGCCCACACATGCTCTGCCTTGTGATATTCTGTATTTGTAATTTGGAGTCCAAATATGTCACTGCCAAAAGTGATTGAGATATGGGTATTTCCAGTGGCAGAATTATCTTTTACCTTTTTTTTTTTTTTTAATGTCACACCATTTGTAAAATTAAGTAAATTCAGCAGTCTTTTGGCCATTCATAGAATGGTTTGGATTGGNGCTTCTTATAGTGATGTTCAACTACAGTATCTGCTGGAGGTCAGTTTATTTTCTGGATTTCTTTTTCTCCAGGTAAGTGGAGACATTAGTGTACAGAAGCGTAGTATGACCCAACATGATGTACAAGTTTCAATTATGTGATTACAAAATGATAAGATGTTTAGCAAGATATTTCTCTTTATGCAGCTCTTCTAGCATTTTAAGAATTTTCCATCGAAAATGAAGTAATGTGATACCATTTTAGATTATTTGCTGGTTCAGTGTCCTAAAACTTCATGGTTGCTGGGCTTCTTCTTTAATTGACATGAACATGTTCTGCTGGCCTTCTTTAGTCTTCTGAGTGCACAAGGCTGTTAAATATAGGTGGATTGTGCTTGCTTTTCAATATGCTGCCTGCTCACAAAAATGAAAGAACTGAGTGGTATGCATGTGCCTACCTGCAAGTGAAAACAAAGCTGGCTCATACAGTTTGGGTTTGCTCATTTGGTTACGTCACCTTAAGTTTGAAAAATAAATGAAGAAATAAAGAATACAGCCCAGGTCTGGAAGTCTTGTTGGCAAAGATGTTAATTTAAAGTATCTACAGCCTTTCAGATTCTGTGGTAGGTGTTAGAAGCCTTGTAGAGGAGCATCCCACTTGAGGAGTAGAATTAACCTCAGCAGAAGTCTCCAGGAGCAATCATTTACTTGGTTTGGTCATTTACCTTTCTCTGAAGACCTTCAAGTGCCACAGGTCATCCTTCAGGGCAGGAGCACTGTGTATATAACAAATCTGTTGTGGTAACCGTTTCAGGTTGACACCAAGGGCAGGAACTGTGTTTCTGTGGTGCAGAGAGCAGGGAATTGCTGTTCTCCTCCCACCAGGACTTCATGGTTGGTTTTGCATCCCTGTTCCACCGCCCCACCCCTCCTTCCAGTGTGTACTGTATGTTGATAGGGGTGACTCACCTCTTTTATTATGTTTTGAATACTTTCCTCCCAAATGTAGTTTATTTTCTGCAGGGAAGGGAAAGAATTTATGCTGTCCTGGTTCCTTATTTTTATCAGAGCTCTGCTAACAACTTCCAGCTGAGGGAGTTCTTGTTATTTTTAGCCCAAGATATTTAGCTATTTGAGCCTCTTTACATGTTTTCCCCCGATATATATTAACTGGTGGGGGAGAATGGTTCTTGTCAGTTAATATATTCATGAGCATGCTTGCCAGATTGCCTGCACTTATTCCCAGGAATCTGAACACTTCAGAATTGGGGGGAAGTTTGAGTCCTGGTCTGAAGTATTTGAGTCGGCCTCATTACTCCATTCTCTGACCGCTGTATAGCCGCTGTAGCTATATTATCACTGAATCTTCCTCTTTATTTTAAGAGGTGGTGTTTAGTATTAAAAAAATGTATGTAATTGGTATTATGCTTTAATACACTCAGAAGTAAATAAACTAAAAAGAGGAGAGAATTGTAAAATAGAAACTTGCACTACAAAACCCAAATTATCTTAAATTTTCTTTGTTCCTCTTTTTTTTTCTCCAATATCTTCTAAACAGAAAAATCCTCTGTCTTATTACCAATGTTACTGTTTTATTGATTGCTTGGCTTATGGTCTGATGAAGTTCTTTAATATTCCAAATATTGAACTTGCTGGCACATCTTGTATACACAGCATTTTCAAGTTTCTGAATCATCTTACCCCTCCATGAAATTTTCATGAATGTTACTTTGAAAGAAAATAGAAAAAATACTTCCTGTTGGCATTTTGCCTTTAAGAACCACATTCACCTGTTTAACCACGTTTCCACAGATTCCACTATCATCAGTTCTTTTCCCTTTTCCTAGGAAAGTTTCAGACTAAAGATGAAAAGCTGTCTCATTGCTTTGGCAGAGCTGTTGCTGTGTATTGAAAACAATAATCCATCTGAGTAGTGATTCTGGTTAGGTCACTGGACTAATATCTTCTTTAAGCAAATGATTCCTCCAAATTTCTATGAGAATATTATTGTTAAACTTAACTGGCTTTACATAGATTTGCCTCAGTGAAATGGAGTGACTCCAGCAAATACTCCAGAGGTTTCTCTGTAGGACTGGGGAGGTGGAGATGAGAGGGGCAGATGGTGGAAATCATGCTCAGTTTAAAATGAGAATTAAATGGCATTTGCTGTGGGGTATAAATTGTCTGTGCTACCTTTTTCTCATTATCCCCTCCAAGATGTTTATTTATATATTGCAATGTATTACATTGCTCATATCCACTTTCCTGACACAACTGTGCAGAGTGGGGAGATGACTTTGTCCCATCTATGCAGAATCTGCGTCTTGAGTTCTCTGGTTGCCAGTCTGGCCCGTGGCATAAGTTAGAGCACTTGAAAGGTTGTCAACAACCACCAGGATATATCCTATTAATTGGGACCAGCTGGATACAAGTATGTGTTGGCAAGCCTACAGCAGCTCTATGCAACCCCTTACAGCAGCTCTTCACCACCCAACTATTCCTTTAGGGACCTTGAACCTTCCAGTAGTCATTTGCAAAAGTGAAGCCTTAAAGCTGGCACCTGAAACAATATCGTGTTATTAGTTTAAAAAAACCAACACTTTAATATTTAGTGATAATAATATTTGTTAATATTAATAATTTTAGAATATTTAATCCCCTGCTCCTTCCTGAGATTGGGCAGTCACCACTCCCTACTTAGAAATTATACCCAATTTAATCCATGTGCACCAGTTGTTGGTTTTTTCAAAGCACTTAGAAAAATGTTTGCTTCTATACTTTTTAAGCACCCTGAAGATTGTTTTCTTGGTAAGGGTAACCTTTTCTGAAACTTGCCATTCTCAAGATGTAAGTTGTAGGGTCTTGAAAAGGTAGAGGTTCCATGTTGTACTCCTATATATCAACTGCTTTTTGTGCCTTTTTGCATGGAGAATCTCTATGCATCTTCCAAAATTTTAGGTAAGCTGCTGTTGTTTTGCACTGTCAGTCACTGTGCTCCAAGGTGACTGATGCTGCTGAGAAGCTGTGGAGCAACACTATCACCTCAAGTATGTTGTCTGGTCTGTGTTGGGGCTTCTCAGTGGGACTGCCAGATTAACTAAATACTAATCTTAAGCTTCTTAACACTTAGTGAGAACAGTCAAAATTTCATTACTTTTAATTGTTTTGTAACCAGCCAATATAATTACACTGTTGGCATCTTAGCTGGGAATTTTTTGACTGTTTTCCTTTGCAGACCCAGTCCTAATAAGGATTTTTTATTTTTATTCTGCTGACTGAATTTCCTGTGCAACTTCTTTTAAACTGTTGTGTGAGTTGCAGGGACCCTAAATAAACTGACCAGCTGAGTCATTATTTTTGCCATTTTTACAACTAGTTTTTGCAGGGCTCTTCTTCAGCATGAAAAGCAATACAGTAAAATACTTGGAGGAAAGGAAGGCATTACAGAGAAACCACATCAAGTGACTTCAGCTCGGTGTGCAGAAAGTTTCACAGTCTTGTTCCAAGCTTGTATTGGAAATCTCCTGTTCTAATAATGACCAGGCCAACTCTTGCTTTGCTTATGAGATCTGACAAGATCACCGTCCATGTGATTTCATTTGTTGCATTCATGGCAGCCCTGGGGAGTGAAATAACTAGAGCAGGAACGAAGCTATGCTTTCCTGCACAACACAACAGAGCTCTATAGCAACTTGGCCATCAGGAAAAACAGCAGAGATTTTAGATAGATAAACAGATTAAGTTTTGTCACTGTGTGTATGTATTTATACAATATGCATGGTCATAGGCAAGCATCAGCCTAACCCACTAGCCCGTGTAGAATGCATGGGGGATGATTGCCCATCTTGATACCAGGCAGGTCAAGCTGAACTGAAGTTTGGGGAACTGCAGTGCTTTGTAAAACCAGTCGTTCCTAAGCGTCTCCTGATAATCTTCAGTTCCAGATTACTGGCCTTGAATTTAGTTTTGATGTTGTGAAGTTTACACCTACCCACAGCGACATTTCTGTGCAGTGTTCAACCTGAACGAAGTGCAAAAAGCATCGAAGGGGGCTAATCTTCCCTTCTGCAAATGTGAGCGAATGCATGTCAAAGAGAAAAGCAACAGCCTGAAGAGCTGCCACTTGGCTCTGAGAAGTTGTTTTTGGAATTAACACACAAATACTCGGAATAGAAGCTTTAGGGGAACTTGTTCTCTGTTTAGAGTAGTGTACCGAATGCTTAAATTTGAGATTGAAATCACAAACACTAACTTGAGAGTTCAACCATAGGATCATTGTTTGGTTGGTTGTTTTTTTGTTTGTTTGTTTTTCTGTTAGCTTGATTTGAGGGTGGTGATAATCACTTCAGCATGTTATCATGCATGTTATGCTCAAATCCATCTAAGTTTTACAGGTCATCTAGGCATTTGACGCATCATGTATTGAACAATGCAGATATATCAAGTCTCTTAACAGAGATCAGTAACTGAAACAAAAATGACATATTTTCTCAACATTTTTTGGGGGTAGACTTGACACATCATTAAATCAGAGCTCATAACACAGTTTCTCATTTCTTCTGCTGTTTTAAAAAAAGTTCTTTAATAGACTTTTGAGTGAAAAAAACTCTTCAAAGTTTCCAAACAACAGGAAAGATCATTCTGGTCTGATGAGAAATTTCAGCCTCTAGATAATCTTTGCTCTTGCATTCCCTTATAATTATTTTGGTAATGTTGTCTAAGTATTAATATAAAGAGAAAGCATTGTTATTTCTTGTGTTTGCTTCCAGAAAAAAATGAAAATACTCTAATATTTCAGTGGTTTAATGAAATAGTCAGTGTAGAGGTGTGATCAGACTCATAAAAGAATAGAAAATCTTGCCTGCCTCTTAAATTTGATGTGAGATTTTAATGAACAATAGCTTATTTTTCTTACAGTCAATAGGTAGGGTTACTAAAATAGAGAGAGGTACTGAGAAAACAGTTTTCTCTGTTTTACTAAGTGGTCCTCCTGATGAAATGAAGAGATGACAAGGATTTTTTTTTCATATTTAGATTTTTCTAATGTTACATTTAAAATTAAACAAATTAAGTATGAGGTTTGGTTTCCTGAGGAATACTTGCAGCCGTTGTGCTGACCAAAACAGCATTCTCAAGTAGTCATAAGAAAACGGGCAGCTTGCCTAAGAGCTGTAATGGGGCAAACACAGGGCTGGGGACAAGCCCCACGGCTGCCAGAGTACAAACACCAAGCTGCCTGCAGCAGTGCAGGAGAAAGCTTTGTGGACAGGGCATGAGGAGCAAATCTTGTGGCTTTTGTGGCACAGGTGTGCATAGATGATTAAAAGGAGAGCAAAATACAGCAAAAATAACGGAAAGTCTCGAGTGTGCTCTGTGTAAATGCAAAACACAGAAAATCCCTTTCTGAGAAAAGAAGAGGCTCTACACCCAGTGCTCCTGCAGCATGACCACTTGGAGTTGGGGCAATATGTTTTACTGTGAGCAGCCAGAGACATGGTAATGTCCTGGGATTGATCTTCAGGAGTAAAGATAGGAACTGCTTGTCTTTAGGACTTGCTTTCTGTGGAGCTAAAGTGGTCCATCTTATCTCTGGGTGAGCATCTGGGCTGTTTCATGCACCATTTCGCCAGTGTGGGACAAATTGTACCCCTCCTTCAAAACTACAACACAAGAAACGTGTGATCCTGGTGATAACAGCCAGGATTATCTTTCTGTGCACCAGCAGAGTCTTTACTGTCTGTGTAGGGAGATGGGGGTTGTGTGGTGTGGGCTGCGTGAGAAGACCCTTTTTTTTCCCTTGTTGGCCATAACACATATGGCTGTTCTTTGTGATTGTAAGGAGGTCTTGGTAAAAGGCCTAGTAGAAGGTAAATGGTGAGAACTAGAGGGTGAAAGGTCCAGTCAGACTCTACTCACCATCAAATCCAAATACTCCCTTAGGGCTTAAATCCAGCTAATGGCTGATGCCAGTAACAAGCTACTTTGGCAAAAAAAAATAATTATCTTTCTGTTCTGTGGCTATTGCATCTGCAGGGAGATTTATGGAAATTACAGGATTCCCATTATAAATATTTTATAAAGGTAGGCTCCATGGGGCCACAGACTTCTTTTATTTTCATCCTAGCAGGACCTGTGTAACTCCATCTACTCCCTTTTCCCACCATTTCCACATTTCTAGGGTGAAGAGAGGCTACATAGTCTGACAGAAAACACTGTAGAGATTAACATGTTTCCAAGTGCATCTTCTCCATCTGTTGCAGTTTCTTGATTGATGCAATTACAGGCTTACCTACCTCTTGTTGTCCCTTATGCTGTTTTCAAGGGCATATCATTTTAGGTCTTGGGCCTCTGTCATTTTCTCTGGGATGCAAGACAGCTGAGTCCCTGGGTTTAGGTTGCAGTCCCTGTACCTTTTACTGTGATTATCACAGCAAGGCTTGAGCTCTCTTAGAGAGAGAGAGAGCAATGTGGAACCACTGAGTAGCCATCTTCTAAAAAGCAAGGACATTATTAAGGTCAGAAGCACTGCAAAGAGAATACATTACACAATAATGAGCAGCTTTTAACTGCTGATCTTGCTGGGGTTGTTTTGAGTTTCACTTTGGACTTGACTGATCTTTATCTCAGGTTTGTTTGTTCAGTTGTTCCCATACATGCATCTTTTTCCTCACATATGATCATTGTTTTACAGTTTAAGGATATCTTCAAAGCTGATCAGTTCTGCGTACCAGGGGCTGATCATCAAGGACTGGATAGCTTCATAAAAGAGTGCTGGAAAGTTTTATTCATCACCCTGAAGGGTGCTAAAGACCTTTTTAGTGACTCCAAATTCCATGTGGACTTGGCTTGTTGACCAAGCACTAGAAAGTTTATATCACCTGTAGAGATAGAATGTACAGTCTATGAATATACCAGTGTGCTCTGCATACCTATGTCTGCTCTATTAGCAATTAATTTGCCTTAGGAGACCAGAAGATGTCTGCAGAGGATGTTGAAGATCTTGCAAGCCCACCTTTGTCAAGACTTCAGTGCTGTGTTCTTTACTGCTGTTGTAACCACCTGCTCTTTGAATTCCCACCTGGCTCAAGGATCTTAAATGCCACATAGTGTTATGTGTCATCTTGTGGTTGTTACTCAGTGTCTGTACTTTCCTTAGGTTTTCTTTTACCTGAATATACATGGGTATTGTCTCCTACGTTTGCTCTGTTTTCCTTTTTCCTCACATATCATACAAAGCAATGATTAGTCTCTCTTAATTTATGAACTTTAGACATCTGTTTGATTTTGATTCAACTTACATAATTGTTCTTTTGTCAGCTTTTCCTGTGAACTTCATATGGGCAAGAATTCTGGTTAGTGCTTTTGTGTTAAGTGAAATGGCACATAGAAGGCATAATTTAGGTCTGAAAAGGGCATTTTGTTAGTTAGGATGGGCATTTTTCACATGTACAAAGAGCAGCCTTGACTGTGATTTATATTTTCTCATTGACTTAAGATAGATGAGTAATTTTGAGCCGCACAAATTAATTTTATACTGTGAGCCTTTGTTTTTGTATTTTATTTTCTCCTGGTGCAATGTCTCTTTTCTGAATGAATCCAGACTGCTGGGAACAAGGAGTTAAGAGGCCATGCTGTGTCATTCCTCATATCTGGGTTGGGGTTTTTTTTCTGCATGTGGTCTTTCTCACAGTTGGTTGTTGTTCTGCAACAGAAGATGCTTTCAAAGTTGGGCAGCACAAGTGACACATGTAGGTAGCACCACTGATGCTTGGGTTTGATGTTCCACCAATTCACTTAGGTCACATTAGGTCTTCTAGTATTGTTCAGAAAGGATGTATGCTGTAAGGAAATTTCTGAGTTTAATAAAAAAAATGCCAGAAGTTTAAGCACTGTTACAAAGCTGTGTTTGATTATTCACTTACTGAGTTGGAGAAAAATCCCAGGGAAGGGAGGTGCAAGCAGCAGACTTGAAAACTTAGAACTTTGTGTTGTTCCTTGTGTCTTGACATTGAGGAACTTTTCGTGCATTTTGCTATGTTGTAAGTGTTTGCTTTAAATTTAATGCAGTTCTCATGTGAGAAGAATAACATTTATGGTAAAAGCAAGGCAGTGCTGTGCCAGGAGAAGTTGCAAAATGCCTTATACATACTAAAACTAATAACTTGATTTTAATACTAAAAATATATAGCATGTCAGCTACTCTGGAAGTGAAGATTGACACTCAGTTAACATATGGTATTATTTCCAAAGTCTGTGTTTAAAACCTAGAGTGGCAAAACACGCAGTTTTCCTAAAATTTTCACTCCCTGCTGAGCAAGCAAGTGATCCTAGGCAGCCTCTGCTGAGATGATCTCGTTAAAAAGAGTACTTCCAAGACTCTCCAAACTATGTGATGGGAGGAGAGGGGTTGTGCAGGCTTTTCAGCATCCAGGGATATCTGCATGGGAGTGCCCTGGTGCTGACCTACTGGCTCTGGAGATTATTGATGTCAACAGCAAGTTACCTAGAGAAGCAGGAAAGACATCTCAGACAGCATGGAGGAGAACAAAAGGCTGGTCATAGTCCAGTGCTGGGGCAATGCAAATGTACATGAGTTTTACAAATAACATATGGGTACCAACCTGGCGTCTTAGCTGCCTACCTGAAATAGCACATGTAGAGCACAGAGCTGGGGAGTGGGATTTTCAGAAGATTTTAGCATATGGACAAGCTGCTGCCAGGAGTTTGGTTTTAAAATTTGCCATCAGTTTGTTGTACCAAGGTGGCCTGCATGGATAGCACCTCCTGTGCTCACAAAACCAGGCGGTCTCGTGACAAACCAGGTAGTCAAGGTGAAAAACTAAATTTATCCAATAGTGGCATGACAGGTATAAAAAGCTTCTTTACTGTACCTAAACAGTTTTGCTGACAGTGACATCGTAACCAATTCACATACATTTTGGGGAAATCCACTGCATATTACTGAATTCTGAGAGAAATGATAGGCTATGCTATTTGGATGTGGTTTTATATCACAAAATGTGTATCTCTGTTAAGATCTTTATAAGTAGGGTTTACTTCTTAATACAGCAGTTAAAATATTGCAGACTCTTTTGTTGTAGAAGTAAAGGCCAGTCCAGTCATGCTTTATAGTAAGGGTACATTTATAAATTGTTTATAGAGGGCTAATAAATAATTAATGTCTGTTATTAAATAGGTTACAGGCATGAAGAGTGCGTATTATATATGGCAGTAAGTGCACCAGTAGAAGGTGTTAAAGACAGTGTTTTGTCTAACTGCTGCACTAAAATCCATAACAAATGACCCTTTGTGAACATGTATATTAAACATTTAATTTACGTAATACAGATTTATAAATACTTTATACTTAATACTAAATATAATCCCAGGACTTGATTCCAGCCCTCTAATAAAACCCTGCTGAGGAGGGAATGAAGCAAGGTTGGCTTCTTGAGGTGACAGTTAAATCCAGAGCTGTGAATGCCTGGTGCTGTGCTGACAAGCTGTCTTCTTGTAACATACTAATAAAAGTAAATTTGAAAAACTAATTAATATGTTTTCTAAATAGACATAGGACCAGGTCAAGCATCAGTAATTTTGAAGACAGAGTATTATAACTTGAGTACAAGATTTAGAGTCAAATCTAATTTTGAGTCAGGTTGGGAGTAAAAAATTATATTCCTAGCAAAATTAATTTCCGTATTTAACCCGGCATCTTTTTTAAATTTTTTTTTTGTTTGCATTTAATGCAGATTTGTGTGTATGTGTGCTCTTTCTTGTGAGATTTGTTTCTAATTTTTCCTTTTCTTTCAAGGAGGGAAATTTTTGCAGATACATTTCATATCATACTGAGTTAGTATGACAGTGATACCATGAAGCTCATGAAGCTTTTTCTGCTGGTCATGAATGAGGTGGCTCTTTGTGGTGCTCTTCCCCAATTCATTTTAGGCATACTCGTTCCTTTTCTTTGTTTTAGTTTATCTCTGGTAAGTGTGAGACTGATTTGAAGGATATTCAGCATTTAGTGTTTTGGGAAACCCTTTTCCAGTGTATGTTTAGGATGAGATTCCAGCAGCTGCTCAGTGGAAGAGGAGATTTGAGTCTCTTTGATGTAGTTCCACTGCTGTCTGCTATCTTCTTAAGTTCTTTACTAAGAATGGACTGCCCAGGGAAGTGGTGGAGTCACCATTCCTCAAGGTATTTAGAAGATGTGTAGATAAGGTACTTAATGGACATGGTTTAGTGGTGATCTTGGTGGTGTTAGGTTAATGGTTGGACTTGATGATCTTAAAGATCTTTTCCATCCAAAATGATTCTATAATAAGTTGATTTTTCTTGTTGTTGGAACGGCTTTGTAGAGAGACTTCATATACCATGGAATGGATGTGTGTAGGTAGGTCTCAAGTCTGAATGATTGGGTCTAATGTGGAGGAGTGGAATACTGAACAAGCTGTATGTGATGAAGTAAGAGGGAAGATGGTGCAAATACCTTCTTTGGAAACAGTTTATAAAATCATGGAAATGTTGGTTAGAGGGAGCTCCTGAAGGTCACGTAGTCCAGTTTTCCTTGAAGTGTGTCCATCATGAACAGTAAAACAGGTCAGCCAGGGCTTTATCTAGCTTGTCTTGAAAACCTCCAGTGATAGAGGCTCCCCAGCCTCTAGAGATAAACTTTTTCCAGTGCTCTCTGTTTTGCCTAAGTGTACGTTATACCACTGAAAGAAAACTGAGAGGACGTAACTTACTCCAGAGATAAACTGGGCAGAGATTTTCGGAGTGGACATCTTTGTGTCACTTACCTATCTTCAATCTCAAGTATTTGTGGTTTATACTGGACCCAGGATAACAAACTGAAAGTAACAAGGAGTATTTTTGCGTTTGAGGTGGGAGATCACTTTGTGCAGAGGTTGGTTTCTTCCATACGTTGTTCAATCTTACTGAAGTTTAATGGTGGAAAAGAGACAGTTTTGTTGTTAGCCACACTCTTGTGTGACTTGGGGTAACTTCTCATCCAAACAATAAAGATTTTTACAAACAGTCCATTCTGCAAACACGATTTGGCTGTTACTCTATCACAAAAAAAAAAAAATACAGTGATTTGTAAGCCCACTACATTTAAACATTAAACATTTTTAGTGAAAACTGATTTTTTTTTTTTCTTTTTAATTTCAAAGGAACAGTTAATACAGAAACAAGAGAGTTCAGTAATGATTCACAAGTGTTGTCTTTCCACTTTAATGGTATTCATTGCAAGTTTAATGCAATTTGCTTCACTCACAGTTTTCACAGTTATTCACAAACTTGAATTAACATTTATTTGGAAAAAGCATATACATGCTGAAGGAGAGAATTGTTTGATGCATAATCTTAGTTTATAATTTAGAAGTTTTATGTAACAAGATTATGATTTAATAATAAATTGATAATTATGCATGGTTAAACTGAAGCAGTTGTGTCTGAAAAATTCTGATGTGTTCAGCCTTTCTTTTCTGTGTATAAAACGTGGAACAGGGAAGCATAAATTTATTTTATTATATAAGCTGGTAAAAAGAAGTAAGTAGTTTGGTAGAAAGAATAAAAGAATCTCATTAGCTTTTTTTCATCCGTAGTACTTGAAATGACTTGCACAACATCTCTGGAGGAGTCTTTAAGCTGCCTCGCAATGCTTACCACCCCTAGTAGTACTCACGTTTCGTCACAACTTGGTAGAGATAATGTTGGTAGACTGGAGAAGACATTGTCATTAAAAAAATGCTCCATTCCCTTGCTTCTGCAGGTAGGAGTCTTGCTTAGGGTCAGGTTCAGCAAGGCAGATCTTTTGCTCCCTGCTATTCGTAACTCTCATAGGCTGAGCAAACTGCTTCTTACGTCAGAATCTGCTAAGAGTTTCCAGAGTAATTCAAGATTAATTTCTTTCTTCCTGGTAACAAATAGAGAAAATGAAGAAAGGATGATGAAGGTAATAAATGAAGCATGGAATAGCAGCATAACTGTTGCAATGTGTATGTGTGTAGCTTTGTGGCTCCAGATCAGATCTATTTAATACCATATAAATAACTCAAGTCACTTTCAAATAGTATGTAAACATCCTCTTAAATACAAATATTTGATGAATATTAATAATTATATTTAACTGAGAAATGAAAATCACGTTAAAGTTGTGGAAGTCTTTCTAATCAACTTTTCTGTATTCTCAAGCAGTTTGATGAGAAATCTTAAGAGTGTCTCTGAGAAGAATTTAAAAATGCTGCTCAGGCAGTAGTTTGAAGCTAAGCAATAGGCAAGTACTGTTTATATTCAATAAAAACATTTCTGAGTACATTCTGAAGGTTAGTATTTTTGCACTGCTATTACAAAGGATGTTTACGTAAAATGCTTTATCGCTGATCATATTTTGGAAAACGTTTTCTGAAACTCTTCTTAGCAAAACTACCTCCATAGCTAAAGTTCTTGCATAGAGCTCACCAGTAATTATAAATTGTAAACCTTTGAGTCCATTAAGACATATTCACTATCTTTTTGCCTTTTGGGTACAAGCTGACAGTTTTAAGTACTTTGCTACGCTTGGTATGCCACTGATGGTAATCCCCCCGAGTACTGGTGGTTTCAATTGTGCTCGCATAGCTGGGGTCAGACGTGGACTCATTCAGCTGTGTTACTAGGTGTGCAGGGTTGGGGCACATCAGCTTATGGAAGCATAAGCCTTGATGTTAACTTCTGGAAGCTTAAATTGTTTGGCTGCAAAGAACCCATCTTGATTGGTACCTCACGCCTTTTTTCTTTTTTTTCCTTCTTTTTTTTTTTCTTTCCAATGCCAACTCCTGTTTAAAAACCTGTCCATGACCTGTTGAAGTCACCCATTTGACTGTTGACTGTTCTACTGCAGCAACTGCATCTTGGCAATATGACATTGATTTACATTCTGTATTTCCTGACTTGCCTGCCTATGAAGTTAACTTAAAACCAGAATCCATTGTGGATTATAGTGTTCGAGTAATAACTACTTACAAAACTGAGAAAATGTATTTTTCTGTTTTCTGATGTAAGCCAAATGTAAGATAACCTTTTCTGAATTGAATAGGTACTGTATAGAAACGCATCTGTAATTGGTAAGAGCAAAAGAGCCAGTCTGAGTTGTGTTCTGCCCGTGGTAGAATTACAGTCTTTCTGATGCTTGCGTCCTTTAAAGTTGGATTTAGAAATTGGAAGTGCTCAGCTGGAGGTTGTATGAGAAGTGGTTTGCTTTTTTCCCCTGTTTTAATTATGAAGAAATACAATAAAGTATCCATTTCTCCACCAAACATTAGCCGTCAGTATGGACTCAAATGATTTCCATTCCTTTTGTCCAATATGTGTTTTCTTCCCTTCAAAGACCAGGAAGTATAAGCAATTTGGAGAGTTATCATTAAAATTTTCTGGACTGCTACTCAAACATTTGGTCGTATAGCTTCACAGCAGCAAGATTTTATTGTTGCTGGGGTTTTTTGTTGTTTGTGGGTAAGGGTTTTTCTGTTTGTGGAACAACTCTTTGTTAGCAGATTTTCAAATATCTTCCTTCTGTTGATGAAATTCTTTCTGTTAGGAAAGTATTCTCACTATAAAAAAATTGTGGGAGGATATTGAAACTAGTATTTTTTTTATGACCTGCATTTCAAATGAAAATATTTCCGGTAACTTCCAGTTTGGAGTCTAAGCAAATTATCTGTAAAGTTGTAAAATACATATATTTGGGTAGTAGACTATCCCCTGGGCAGTTTGAGAGAGGACTCGAAGCTCAGCAAACTTGTCATGCGTGAACTGTAGCTTGCGGCTGGGTGCTTGAGCTTATCTGGAGTTGTAGCTGAGTGGAAATGTTGAGTAAGCTGGGGGTCTTGGCTAATCCTTCTTGGCCGTGATCCAGTTTGGGGAGCAGCAGGAGAATACCTCCAGCTGTCTGCTCAGCATGTCTCCATCAGCTGAGGGGAGGAATAGAAAGTGTTTAAAGCCTTCTAGCAGGTTAGCCAGATGTGTGAGAATTCAGCAGGCAGGTGTAATAGGGCTGGCAGCCATATGGCAGTTGGTAGGTCTGATAATATCAACTTGTGTGCAGTTGTCCTGTGGGTTAAAATTCAATGATTTGAGGAGGAATACTGTGCATGAAGCTGTGCAGGATCAGTTTGTGTGTGCTGAGAATTTCTCTGTGTATACTTACACTTACACCTATGTTTTGGTTGTGGTAATTGCTGTTGGTTTTTTTTAGAGAATTGCCTTGAGTTCTTCCACATCAGTCCCCTGTGCAGAATTTCTCACCCAACATGAGCAGCAATCTCAAAGCTAGCAGGTGATTATTCTGAGGGACCAGCATCATAGCTGTCCATTTTGGAAGGGAGACTTTATGGTTCAGGCAAATGCTTAGTTGTCATCAACTGGACCCCAAAGTTTAGAAAGGTAAAACTTAATAGCATACCCTTGAAAACTGCATTTCCTGGTGGCCTCAGCTGTCTGATGTTGCTTGAGCCTGCACTATTCAGTACACTGTTAAGGGGCAGGCAGCATTCACGACCTCTGCAGAGAAACTGGCTCAAAAGGAATGAAGGAACTGCATAAAAGTTCATGTCAGAGTTGACATTGTGTCATCTGCAGCTCTTGCATCGCAAGGCATTCAAAGGCAATGGCCCAGCCCCCAAAATAAATACAGGAAAGCCATTCTGAACTGGGGGAGGAGGGTCATGGGCTTTAGAAGAAGCTTATTTTTTCCCTTCATACCTGCATCTCCAGCTTTGACAGAGCAATGGCATTGGCAAAGTAATGAACATACTGCTAACTCACTTCTGAGGTCTAAGTGGACACCTCCTGGTAGCAGCTGGTTGGTCACAGCCTCTTTCAGTGCCGCACCAAAAGGGACCTCACAGCTGCCGTGTGTGGGGCTAGGGCTGCCACTGGATGCCTCTCTTGACAGAGGGTGGGATGTTTTACAGTGAGGTCAAGGTCTGCTCCATGTCTAGCAGTGCTGGTTCTTCAGAGAAGTTCAGGCCCTATGGAGAAGGGATTTGGATTTTACTGAAGTAGGATTAATGTGATCTCTTCTTAAGAAACAGAACTAAACTCATGCTCATGGCTCACCTGGTCCAAAAAAAGTGAAGTTTTGTGGTGGTAAGGGCTATTTCTGAGTGGTGTATAAATCCCTGGGCCCTTTCTTGTTCTCTTTTCAAAAGATGTGTACTTCTTCAGTTCTTCCAAGTTCAGAAAATACTTTGGCTCATTTCTTAGCACTGTTGAGGCAATGTGCTCCAGCCCTCTCCCCTGCAGTACGGCTCTTACTAAGCTGTTCTTTAACCTATTGTTTCCTCCTCTTGTCTGTATTCCCTGTTGTATTTAATTAGTAATGCTTTCTCTGACTGTTCTGTGGAGGTAAAAACAAAGCATGCACCGAGACTTCAGACTTCCCTACCTTCTCTTTGCTTTTCACAATTGCATTGAATAGTGCAACTCCAATTCTTTGATGGTATAGGCTTTGTTCTTGCTCATTGTGCTCAGTTGGCACTTCAGCCTTTCTGCATTTTTAACTTGCATTGTGGTCTTGTTCCTTGATATTGTTATGTACCTTTATTTTCCTTTTTGTTGTTCCTCTTTCTTGGATCAGTGAAGAATTTTTGATACAGCCAGAGTAACCTCTCTATCTTCCATTGGCATTTATCATTGAGTTTTTTAATATAGTCTGAATCACCTGATGTTTGTCTTGCACTTTTTTCTTCCAGTTATCTGGTTTTTTTCAGAAACTTTTTTCCACTAATTCCCTGAATTTGTTTGACTTCCGAGGTCTGTTAGCTTTACTCTGATGCTTCCAGAACTTCCTCTCTCCAGAAGAAAATGCTATCATTTCATATTCAGTCATATAAATTACTTTCCACCATCACTTTATAGATACTCAGGGAAATTAATCCTCAATTTTCATCCCGTATGATTCCCGTAAGATTCATGAGGTGACTTCTTATTGCTTGTCTCTTCATCCTTGTTTTCTTCCCTTCCCTCTTGAGACTAATTCTCCATTTCATGATTGATTGTGTCTCCTGGAAGTCTATTTTGTTCTTCTGTGATAGTGTTTGTTATTTCATCTTATCATTGAGATAATCTGCCAGCCAGGAGTATTAGTAATAGTCAGTCTTTGACTATTTGGTTCCAAAAAGAAACTCACGATGAAATTCATAAAACATTTTACTATTAAGTCTGGGATGAATTTCATCTAATCTGGACACTAAACTTACAAGTTTTCTTTTGAGCCTTCTCCAGGAGGAGATCTCTCTGTGCTAGAAACCACCACAGCTGTATTTTGCTCTCTGAACCCAAACCCTTCAGCTCTTTCTCATTTGTGGATTGCCATACGGTGTGCTGAAAGGCCAGGCAGGATCAGCTCAATGGCTTTCCAAGTAGATGACTGAATTTCTGTTTGTTACCAGTTGGCTGACCCACCAACCTGAAGGTGTGCTGACATGTACATTGACATATTCCTATGATAATGTCCCAGCTTGTGAAACTTGGTAAGGAGCTCTTCAGAGCATCCTAGCAACCTCCGAGTACAGAGTTTGTTCTTAACAGAATTTAAAAACATAACTAACTAAAGCAGACAGTGAACAAGAAGATTGATACAATTTTTATTTGACTAATTATCGGCAACTGTGTTTAACCATGATAAGCTGCAAAAGAAGAAAAAAATATTTCCCTACATTAACTGTGGCTCTTAAAACAGAGACTAGCAGTGTGAGACCTCCAGGCTGTCTGTGATATTGGTCAGGGTTCTTCTCTTCCACTTCTACACTCCATGTTTTAACAAGTGAGTTTCTAATCTGCTGTCTCACCCTACAGCTTTGAACAGAGGACCTTAGGTTCCAGTAGCAGTGATTCCTGTACTCTTCAATGTTATGGACCCACTCATCATTTTTAATAAGATATTAAACCTATACTTCCTGAGAAAAGCTGGCAAAGCTGCTAGCAAAAACTTGAGTCCTTCTAGGAGCTGGATACTCAGAAAAGCTGTTCTCATCATATGGATGAAAATGAAGTTACAGGACGGTTGCTTTGTGGAGCTGATGGGCATTGCATGTCCAGTTGCTGATCTGAGATGAGTATAACTCATTCCTGGGGAGCTGGTTGTATGCATTCATGCTTCCTCCTTCTCAGCCTTCTTCTGGTGCTGCTGTAGTCAGGAAGGACTTGTTTCTGCTCCAGGGTAGGCAGTAGCTTTAGGAACAGCTGTAATATTTTAAGATAATATTACTGCACTGCTTGGGGCTATTACTACAACAGAGCCATGGTAACCCTCACTGGCATCTGTGCAGTGTAAGCTGTCGTGGCTCCAGTTGCTGCTGAAACTGATCAAAGGTGACCTGGCTGGCTTTGCACTGAAGCAGGCTGGCAGCACCTCCAGTACTTAGTAGTGCATCTCCCAACCACTGTCAAGTGTTGAAGGTGGTATCCTCTCAACCCCTTGCAGCTTGAGAAGGTGTCATCTGCCTGTGTAGTAGGCAAGCAGTGCTGAAGCATCAGTTGTACAGCAACAATGTTCTCAACAGTCTGTGTGTGCTACCAAGGCATTGGTTAGAAGCCAGTCACTGCTTTTCTGTTGGTGTATAGATTCGAATATATTTTTCCTCCAGACATGATTTCAACACATTTCAGTCACTAGCAGATTTTGCAAATTAACTTTTCCTTTGAGTACAGTGGGTGACAGGTAGCAAATGGTGAGCAGTGAAACCCGGTGTTTGCAGCGTCATGGGTCAGTGTCAGCCTTGGGTTCTGCTGAGACAAGATTTTAAAGCAATATTCTTCTGTCCCATGTGACAAGTGTTTTAAGTCCACAAAGAGAAGTCAGGTATTAGCTGCTCAGCCAGGTACCACCTCCCTGTAAACCTGTGGCACGCATATAGCTTGAAAGTTTGCATTTTGCATGAACTGTGCCTGTGCTTTACTCTCTGCCATTGACTCTTTTTTGTGGTAGCTCCATGCTGCTGGCTGTGCTTGCTGCCAGAGTGGGATGCATTGCATTAAACTCGTTAACTATAGCAAATTATATACCAGGGAAAAAAACAGCATGTAAAAACCTGTTACTATCCCGTTGAAAGCAGCATGGAAGATCAAGGTTACCACCTGTATTTTTATAAAAGTCTCAGCTTGCACTTTAAAATATGTTTTGTCATGTAGCTATTTTTTTAGCTGCCATTTTGCATTTTTTTCAGTTATGGTAAGTTGAAGAGTTTATATGGTTTAAGCCCAAGAAAATACTTAGTGGTTACCTTAAAAATACATACATTTTCGTAAAAATACCAAGTTTAAGATTCTAGCCAGCAGGAGGAATTGACAGTGCAGGCAGAGCTGTGTTAGCAGTCCAGGACTGCCAAAATGAGCACTCCTGCTTCTTGCCACTCCTCTGTGCCTGCTCTGAACCTTGGCTGCCTCATTCAGCTCACCCATCAAGCAGAAAACTCTTCACTGCTTTGTTTTTTGGGTTAATTTTCCAATCCCTGATCTGGGAAGCGGAGAAGAAACAAGAGTAGTGAGAAGAGGATGGTTTTGGTCCTCAGTGTCAGTGAGTGGTTGGATGAACTCAGCTTTCTTTCATGGGAAGGAATTAGGCTAGCTCAGTGTAGATAGCTTGCCCTGGATGAGGAGAAACAAAATGTGAAAAGCTACAGACTCACTTTGCGTTGGACAGCTCCAAGAATTCATGATAAAGGCACTTTACTGCCTATGGTCTCTCACCAGGGCACCAAAAGAGCTTGTGTTGCTTCCTTTGCTACAGCAAACATCCCTGATAACAAAATTTCCATCAGCATTAGTTTGGCTAGTCTGGAGTAAGCCTCTGGTGGAGCAGGTACAGAGCACTGGGAAGCCCCATAAACATTGGAAATACAAAGTCAATTTCAGCATGTTTCACTCTTCATTTGTGTCTGTCACTTGCAAATGAAGGTAAGGTACTCTTATTTCTGAGGATTGCAGTTGCTGATGTGTTTGAGATGTTCAACAACTTTCACATAGGAATATTGTGGGCATAATGCTGTAGCTTTAATGGCCCAAGAGAACTAGGTTTGCAGGAAGGTCTATTACTTCGTTAAACAAGCAAATATAGCTGGAAAAATACAAACAAACTTTCAGGTGCATAAGCCTTACTTCTTTCTTAACCATGGACTGGGAAGCCTGTGAAATTCTACTGGAAAACTTTTGGAGGAATATATGTGCAAAATGACAAAGATTTTTATTTGGAACCTTAGAGGTCATCAAGAAAATCTAACTTTCGATGAAGTATTTGGAGATCAATGGAACTTTTCCCATTCAAGACAGAGTCTATAGAAAAGTGTTTTAATTTTGCCATGCTTTGGATTTGCAGTAATTTCTACAAGCTGAAACCTGAGACAAAAATGAATATGAAATTCAGTCAGAGTCAGATAAAAGTAAAGTGGGGAACACTGTAGACTGTAATATCTTAGCACAAACCCAAGACATCCTTAGCAGATGAGAATATGTAAAACCATGCAGTTAAGTGTGTGTGGGAGAGACTGCAGACACCACCAACAGCATGCATCTCTGACCCTTTTCAAAAGGTCAGTGGATGCCAGATACCTGTTAAATGTTTAGTTACATACTGGTGCACAGGTTAATGTGTTGTTGGAAATAGAGTTATGCTGGTGCTTGAAGCCTACAGGAGGTTAAGTAGTAAAAGCATGTGGAATTAGTGAATGAAAAGAATTTGTGAGTTGCAAGTGTATGGATAAACTGATAAAAAACACCAGCCATTATTTCTAGTACTGTTAGAGTAAAAAGGGCATTTAATAGGTTACAACTGTTTTTACTTTTTTTACAATTTTACAAGTGCTCAAAACTGAACACTTGAAGCAGTAGTTAAAGTGGGTGTGACCAAACAAAATGAGGCATATTTTCAGGATATCTTGCAAGCAATAAAGTGGAAGAGAGGCTAGGGGTGAGTCTAGTAACTCTTCTCACTGGAGATGAGAATTGTGGTAGAAAAAGGCTTTCCCTATCTGTAAAACTGGAATAATCAAGGAAAAGGATCAGCTTATTCGGAAAGTACCATCAACCTAATACAAGGCACTGAAGCCACTGTTCATTACAGTACTGAATATAAGACCCAATTATTTATCTACATACAAGGAGAATGTTTTCTGCTCTCTACAGAGAGAGAAACAAATAAATGGGTATGAATAATGTTGAATGCATACACTTTTATGCTGCCTGTGTTTGCAGGGCTGTGATAGGAGCTCTCAGAAAAGGCAGTGCACATAGCCAAACAACCATCAGCTTTCTCCTTTGGGACATACTGTTTCCTCAGACCAGTGTTTGGGTTTCATTTAATACCCAGGTGTTTCTGAGAAAACCGATCGCATTGTTGATAGCATAAAGAGCACTAACATTAAGATAGATCGTGTTTTGAGCTGGAAATAAAACAGCAGACCAGCATGCTCAGAGGCTTTTGAAAAGAGCAGTCTGCTGTCCTCAAGAAGCAACCCAAAATGTAAATCATGTGTAGGTGAAATGGCACACACGGGAGAGCTGATGTGCTAGAATTGTGTGTGCAGATAAATCACTGTAACGTTGAGGTGGTTGTTAACATACCTGCCTCAGCAAATGAAAAAAATGTGACTAAATTCTTGGGTATAGCTCGAGTTTGATGCTGCATCCAAATTGATCTTCCCACCATTCAGGGAAGCAGAGTAGAGATACTCACCGGTGACTCTGTGGGGTCTGTGTGAACCCCTGTCCCAGTCCTCTCCTATTGTCAATAATTGACAGCACACTGAATCACCTAAATCTCAGATGAGATGTTTAGGAAAGGATTATATGTATGTATATATGAAAAAAAAATTATAAATAAACGTATAGGGAAAACTTAATGAAACTATATGAAACTTAAAAAAAAAAATACTGTTAGCCATTTTTAGTTGAAACTTAGCAAAACCAGCTCAC